>JAVSBS010011076.1:31976-78619 GCA_033124195.1 Coracias cyanogaster
TGAGAACAGACACACAGCTATCCTGAGAAACAGAGCAAAGCAGATAGAGGTGCCTCCTCCTGTTTGAGTTTCTTCCCAGGCTTGGCTGACCTTGGATGGAATCCAATAAGGAGGAAAAATAGCAGGTATCCCACTTTTGAAGTTATTTTTGAGGATTGCCTGTGCAACCTGCATTGTTTCTCCAGCAGTATAAAAGCTGGCCCTGCTTGCAGCGAACTGGGGAGAAGCCAACCTGTGGGTGGACGCACCGTGCAGGGTTTTTCCCCGAGGACTCCCTGACTGCTCACTGCAACCAGGATTCCCCAGCAACGGTGGGACAGATGAATATATTGGATGGGACAAGGGTAATACTGGTAATGGATTTGATTGCTTATCTTATTGGTGTCTGTCATAGTTTGGACATGTACCTTCATGGAATGTACCATGTACTGCTGGTACACCTCTCCAGTATTTGCCGGGGTGGTTTGTGCATGGCTATGGTGATATTTGGGGTATGGTTGGTCTCCCCCTCAATTGTTGAGGTGATCGCCTGGTTCCTTTTCCCTTCTGTTATTGAGTTTGTAGTTAAGTTTGCTTTTCCTTTTGTTATATCACCCGCGGTGAGTGGGTTTCTCTCTTCTGTTGCCGGCCATGTAATATCACTTCTGCGCCCTAAGGGGATAGATAATAAAATCTATATCTGCTTATGGATTTGCCTCCTGGTAATGGTGGCATTTTTTGTGCTGGGCTGGGTAATTGGCAAAACAAGGTGTAATGTCTGCAACAATTTACTCAGTTTAAATAGATGGGTGCAAAAGATACATACATATCTAGCAACTCCTTGCACATATAGGAACACTACCGATATTCATCTAATTATGTCACACAAGTTACCACATGAAAAAAGTATCACCTTTACAAGAAAGAGATATTCATTGCTAAAGAGTTCCTGAAAAGAGCGGACTGCTATTGTAACCTATTTTGAAAATACAGTACATATAGATAATACAAATTCTGCAAGTACTTAGAAGCTTTCAGATGTTCTCCAATTATGAATTTAAAAAAAAATGTAGATTATGTCATATTGTCAATGGAGTTCTAAAGTTTAATTTGATTTTGTGTATTTGTTTTTATAAATATTTATCAAAATATACATGTATATTTAAATAAGGAGTTTTAGAGGAGGTCATATCTATAGTTTTCCCTTGAAGACCTCTAGCTATCCATTCGAGTTCAAGTAAATATATTCTAAAAATGGGTAAACTGAAGCATGGAGAAGTTAAATGACAGTAGCAACAAGTCAATGACAGTAATAAATGCAATTGTATCTCTGTTTCCTTCATTCACTACCGGAATACTCTGCCAAAAAAAAATCATAGATAACAGTACTATGCTAAATTGTTTCAAACCTCAGAAACCAACTGGGTTCAAGCTCAGGGTGGAAGTTCAGGTTTTATTTTATTTGAACTTATTCACCCATTCTTAATTGAAACATAGGATGATAAAACATCTCATCTGAAATGCGCATAAACTGTAAAGTAGTAAGATTGAGGTACATATTCTGTAGTTCCTCCCAAAAAAGCCTCACATATGGCTTGGGCTAAGAAACAATAAATTACTGGAAGAAATTATGAATGTTGCTGAACACTGTTACAACAAAGAGATGAATCAAAATATAAAAGAAATATGTATAATAGAACATTTCATCTGCTATTTCACGACAGTTATCTTGTTGGCACAAAATGTGAAGCTTGATTGAACAAAAGATAAAGTTAATACTACCTAATAAGAACAGACCATTATAGATCAACGAAACTGCAAAACAGAATTATATGACAAGGGGCAAGCCACATTATCTAAATTAACATTTTTCCAGCATGAACAAGAAGGGTCACTGTAGGAAAACGAGAGCTAAATAGTGTGGCCTGCATTTAGTCAACCTGAAGTAATTATTAATTTATGGTTGTCTGTGATTTTAATGAAAATGAAAGCTGAGAGGAAAGAATTGAGAGAGATAATGTGCCGTGAAATTGAGTTTCATTTATTTGGGGGCCACCTTTTTCTTTTCTTTTCTTTCTGTTTTCACTTCTCATTTTGTTTTTGTTAAAGAAAAAGACATTAATGCAAAATGTCCACATGAAAAGATCACCAAAGTTATGTAACCGCATACATACTTTCATTGCTTTACCAATGAATTATTAAAAATGGCCAGAAATTGAACTCATTGGCTTGCCCAGGTACTAGCTGGTATGTTCGAAGATACCTTCTTTTTTACCTTTTTCAGAATTACTGCTATTCAGAGACAATATTGTGCAGTAGCAATTTTGTGTCATCAGACATCCAGGCTTAACTAATAATATTTACATCTTTTGGAAATACTCTATGGTCAGCAGTCCCTTGTGGAATTCTAGAATTCTTAAATATGGACAAAGCCATAAGTAAGGAACATAAATAGCCAATTTACTATAGCTTCCTCTTTGTATACATTGTTTGTCTCATTCTCCTTCCCCCAAGAAACTGTTGTATATGAATCAACAGGTGCTGGTTTGATGTGCAAAAATGCCTAAAAAAATCTGCAACTTTAAAATAGATTGTTTGCATTGAGGGAAATTGTGAAAGACAGAAAGAATAATAATTGTAAAAAGCATATCATATACTTCATTATCTTTGGGATTTTATAGACCCCATCCTGTACATCACCCAGTCTTCTTCAAAATTCATCAGCAATACAGAAGTCTGTCATCATTCTGGAATGTGATGCAACTTTCTCAACAAGTGGACTTTACTTTCTAGAGGACTGTCAAAACAGCTATGACTGTTATACTTTACCCTCCTTGTGTTCAGAAACTTTTTTCAATGTACACTGAGAGTCAGAATCTTGCCAACTATTAATGTCTAGCTATATTTAAGACACTCTATGGTGTGTATCTTAGGCTGGCAGATATGGTGCAGTACCTATGGGAGTTCTGTGTCCATCTGAAATGGCAGCTGAAGACCAGAATATCCCAGGCTATCTTAAAAGGCGCTAGACATCTGTGTATGATCAACTAATTCATGTCCTGTTGACTGAGCTGATTAGATTTCCATTGACTGTAACAGAAGCCCCAAATCCTCTTGATTGCCTAAAAGCTTTATAGGCTTCTAAATAAATAGCCTACATGACTTAGAATTCTGTATGTAGGTATTAATCATGACCTTCAAGGCTACTTCTACATGCAGGAAACCCAAATTCCACACTTAATTAAAAAAACTCTTTTTTTTAATACAACACTTTGACAGGATCTCTGCGTGGCAATGACCTTGGAAAGAGATAATCATGTATGTTCTGGTTTGGAGACCAGCAAAGTACACATAAGTTAACAATGGACTTTTGGGGGAAAGAAAGAGAAAGAAAGAAAAGAAAAGGAAGAAAAAGGAAAGGAAGGAAGAAACACTGAAGAGATAGTAATGATTTTTTTAAAATGTTTTTATAGATTCACTCCGAATCACACCAAAATAATGATAGCTATCTGAGGTTACATATTTAGCAATACATGCTGGCTGATTCAGTAATGGGGGACAGGGCAAGGAAAACTGATGTGATCAAAGCTGACATTACATAGGAGAGACCATGTGTTTACTTTGATCCTGATTATCAGCAGTTATTACTGATTAATCAATTGACTCAAGATTGAGGTTGAAACAGTGGAATGATGTGCTGTGAGAGAGATTATCCTCCATAACATACTGTACAGTTCTGAATCAATCTATAAGTTTTGAATCAACAGTGACCAGGATAAACAATTCATTTATCAGTATATTCTACCAAAATTTGATAGTTTTATGTGTAACTCTTTCTTGCAGAAATGAAAATTAATTCATGCAGAGAGATGATGAATGAAGGTAAGGTTTTCTTTCTCTATTGGGTGTCCTATGTGTAATTCCTTGGTTTATGTACAGAGGAAGTGGGGAAGAAAATGAAGGAAAGGTAGAAAAAAGTGAGAGTGAGTAAAAAATAATTGTTGGAGAGTTGAAATATGGATTATACTTTGTTATAGTTTCACATTATATTCCAAATCTTACCAAAAGATTTCATAGTAGCAAGTTAACTTAAAATAACTGGAAAATATTAGAAAGTAATTTTATCACCGTCATGTTCTGGGAGTATTTTCTTCCTTCCATGATTGCTTTAAATTTACTAGTATTTTAATGATACTGTGGTAGCCTTTTGCTGCTCTATTAGTCTGTATTCATGATCTAGGCCAGTAAACTTAGTCATTGTGATTGCATTCTCCTGCTGTTTCCTTCTTTTCAACACAGAGGTATTTAAGAAGCTAGTTACTTTGTTATCCAAATTACTGTATTCTGAGCCTTAACTGAAATCTCACCAATCTTGTTATTTTCTGGCTTTATTGGGCTTGGAATACAGTATCGGAAACTTTAAACTCCCTCTGAAGTCACTGAGCTCTCCTTTCTTCTACTCATTTCCTTGATCAAAGGTCAGAAGCATATTTCCTGTGTCTTGGTTTTCCACCTGTAAATGACAATAACTATACTTCTTTTTTTTCCAAGATCTTGTCTTGCCTACTTAGACTGCAAGTTCTTTGTAGCAATGGCTGTCATATGGTATGAATTTGCAAACCACCTCTGTTCAAATCTGCCAGAGATTTAGTGCAATTGGGAAGAAAAAGTAAAAGTAATTTATAAAAAGGAAAATTAAAAAGTAAAATAAATAAATAGCATAAGGCAGAAAAGTTTGTAAGCATTCCACAGAAGAGTTTCAAGCTGTCCATGCTTTTACTACAAACTCTGAAATTTAACAAACTTGCTCAAAATTTCAAATATGCAAATTTGAAGAATTTCAAATATGATTATTCTTGTTGGCAACAGAAATCTAACTGGTATTAGCTATTTGAAATGAATTTCAAATTTATTTTATAGATTCATTAGAACACAATAAAACAGAAAAGAAGCAACTAAAATAAAATCTACTAACCTAAAAACAACTGTGCCACAAATCTGTTAGAAAAAATCTAAAGCAGCACGTAAGAATTTTCAGCTTTCCATTAATTCTTGCAGGGAATATTTCCTATCTTGGGAAAAAAATGGTAGGATATTATTGTTTCTTCTTACTAAATCTTCACAGTTGGTTGACTCCAAAGAGACATCATTTCCACATTACATCAAGTTACAATCTTCCTACATATGTAAAACTGTATCTGTAGTCCTGAAAACTAACTTATGTTTCATAATTAAGATACTGCCATTTCACAGTTAGATTTATGTGAGAGAAACTTTAGTGTCCACCTGCTTACTTAACAAGCGGTGTTGCTATGTATAAATTCCTTAGACAGTCAGTGAAGAGACATAGGTGATAGTTGTGGTGACATTAGCAACTAATTTGTCTCAACAACAGTGGATCAGAGCAATTATCACTGAAACTCCTGCATTTACACAAATCTCAGGGTTCATGCTTCAGAGTATGGTTCTAAACTGTTGCCATGAATGCTCTTTGAACCCAATGAAAAGTTTTCTCTTTCAAACTGTCTTATTTCTGTTATGGACACTGAAGATACTGCCTTTGGTGTACATCAGAAGAAGAATTTCTGCTTTAACTTTCTTCACAAGGAGTAAATCTGCATTTATTTAATCCAAAATCACACCTTGAACCAAACCAATGCGCAGCAATTCGGGACGCACAGGGCATTCACTGATTCACAACTGCAGTAATGTTTTGTACCAAATTGTGAATGTAGATGCAGACAGGGTCCAGAGGAAAATCCTCTATACCGTAGTTTAAATGTCTAATTTAAGCATATAGAATTTCCCCCACAGGCCCTTCTTTCCCTTCTATGACTACTAGTAATTTTTAGGTGTTTAGTTTAATGATACTGCCTCCTAGGCATCTAAAATTTTGATAGCAGTTAGTGCCTCACAGAAGCAGGCTCAATCTTAGCTGTACCTTTTACAAACTTTTTGTTGCTATGGAAGTCAAGAATAAGGATATCTTACGTCAATTTTCACTTCAAATACTTCTTTTGCCCTTAGAACCAGAAGATGAAATGTTTCTATGGTTGGGAATAGCCATACTGAAAAACTAGCAACACATAAACAATTGCATTGCTTGAAATCAGAGATAGACAGAAACCAGTCCATGTTTGATTCAAAGAATGATAGCCTGTGGCTTCTCTGTGATAATCTGGCACTGTTCCATTGTCAAGGGTAAGAAGATACTCAAGGACCTATTTGCATCCTTTGATATTGTGAAGACAAGGACTGATTAATAAAGAGGTAATATTAACAGTATTTTTACTAAAACCTAAAAAGTTTTCTGCAGTAAGATCACCACGGAAATTGATAAACATGATAGAAATACATGGGTAAGGTTACTGCATTGCCTAAAAGCATCTCATTTGGATATACTGCATTTGTTTAATTAACAGAGCCGCTAGCTTTCCAAGTAAAAGGAAAGTTAAAACCTCATACACATTATTCTCCTTTACTTTCTCATTAGCTGCAGCACTTCATGGCAAATATTGACCTCTAATTCTTTCCCTCTGCCAGATAATTAAATAAAATATGAACTGCACACAATATACGCCATCTGTCCAATTCTACAAGATGGTTAGTATGCTGACTCTTATTGACTTCAGTGCAAGACCAAACTGCCCACAAACAAGGAATGTTGAATGTTTTGCGCAAATGTGCAAACATGCCTTGCTTCTGTATTGTCTAGTCCATGTAAATGAAAATTTTCTAATTATATTTTTGAACTAAATTTGAGTTTTCTCTATCCTGTCAAGCTGTCTTACTCTCAGTCTGTCTCCTCTAATCTGTTCAGAAATACTCAATTACTGATCTTTTATTTTTTCACATACTTATATTCTACTTTTTTCTGCTTCATAAGTAATTTAGAATCTTTTTCAAGTAATCTGTATCCCATCTTATTTAATATAAATTCAATTTACTTGTAGTAGAGATGTTGGGCTGATTTTTTTTTTTTTTCTTTCTTATAGAATGCTACCAGTAGATAATGTCTATTTGTCTGTTCATGTTATAGTGTAAGGTACCTCTGGGCTTTTAAAATTTTTTTTTTTTTTTCAAGTTTTTGTTTCTAAAGTCTTTCTTCACTTATAGCTACTCATTCTTTTTAATGCTTCTTCCTTTCCTCTTGTGTTCATACATATTCCAGATAATCATTATTCATCAATAATAGAATTCAGCTCATTCTGACATCAGCTATTGTTTATTTTTTTAATTTCTGATCTTCCTTTAGTCAGCTGATCTGTTTGAAGTATTCTACTAAAGCACCATGTATCAATATGCCATATTTACCCTTCTGAAACTAGTTTAAGTAATGTATACAGCACATGTTGATAAAATATTTAATTGGTTCCTTCCATTTACAGTCATAAAATACAGCTCTTTTGCTATTTCTAATTTTCTTTGAAACCTTGTGGATCTCTCTTCTCTCCTCTGGAGTTCCTTTCTTTTCCTCATTTCAATTCTACCTTTATGTATTCAGCTTCAGATTAAGATATCTAACTACAGATGTCTATATGCCAATATCTAGATGTCAGCTATGTGTCTAAGCTTCCTATGCAGTTGAGATGTAGCCAATACAGTAAACAGAGTTTAAAGAGTTTCCCCTCAGGTGGATGCTAGAAGCTAGTCAACTGAAATGCTTTCTAGGCTCCATTAGCTGACTTGCTAAGGTCTTCATTTGTCTAGAGCTGATTTTTTTGCATCTGGCTCACACAGAGCCATATAAATTCAGATGTCTTGGTATGGAGGTATATTGCAGCTTAAGGTCTCTGTTCAGTTCTCTCATCAAGGTTATTTGAGATGCCCTCAGATAACCCACTTGGCCTCCAGCTGCTTCTGCAGAGGCGTTCAATCCAGTGTCATATCTCATAGCTCCATGGAGTTAACTCATGTCTTAAATCATCTTAATTGGTAGTAGCTACCTATTTTGGAGCAACTGAATTGGACCTTTTTTGTTGTTATGTAAAAGACTGAAGTCTACGCCTGTCAAGCTCCTAAGCACTCACCTTTAGTCTCAAGATGACTCCTCTGTACAGCTCTTCCCATTACTGTTTTCTTTATTTTACCAAGCTCAGACAGGAATTGGAGATGCACATTTGAGTATGATATGCTTTTCTTATACATCATCTGTCCAGTATTCTTCATATGCACATGTGGAAATAAAAGGCTCTATAGGCTGCATACTGATGAGGAAGACAGTACTGACCCTAGCTGGGATTTTCTTACTTCACAGACCCAGTGAGCTGGTTGCAGAAGTCTCTCGGAAGACCCACAAGTGTATCATCTGCCTCTGAATTCAAGAATGTAATTTTCTCTGTTGAAAAATTCTGTGTTCAGCAGGCAATCCAAGTTTCTAGAATATGTTCTGGGGGTCTTAACACAAGAATGTAGAGAGCAAAAGGAGATTTTAAAAATTATCTCTAGGTTTATTATAAGAAAGTTTTGGTTTTGAAATTACATTCTGTGCTATTTTCAGTACTACAGATATGCTTAAATCAGATGAGCTAGAAAAAAAATAGTAATAACCAATGGCACACATGCAAAATTCAGGTGTGTGGGAGTCCGATCCCCACTTCTGCCTTATTAAAACAGCGAACAAAGAACTACAGCACCCATAATGCCATGGTTCCGCCGGAAGTCGGAAGCCAGAAGCCGTACAGATGCGGCAAGGTATAAAATCTCAAAAGAAAACAAAAACTTTCTCTATTAACCGCTTCGTGCAGCCAGACACATCCCTGCCGCCAAACCCCCCTCCCCTCCCCCGTGGGCCTCGCAGCTGGGGGAGGAAAGAGTGAGGGGAAGCTGAACTGAGCTGCCAGTGCAGGAGCCAGATGCCCCCTGTGCCACCGCTGACAGCTGCTGGAACTGCACCAAGTCGAAATGCTGAAAGGTTCCAAGCTGGGGGAAGGAGGGAAGCTGCCGCCTCCCGCCGCTTAAAGAAACCCGCCACTCCACACCAGGAGCACTGCGCCAAAAGAAACCGAGAAAAAGCCGCACCACTGCTGAGTCAAGCCAAGCCACTGCCGCTGCCCCGTGTCACTGGCACCGCTCCAAGCCAAGAGCCCTGTGCCTAAACCAAAAGAAACTACAGCAAGAAGCTGCTGCTGACGTTGTCCCAAGCCAGGGGTGCCACACCAAAGAAACCCGCCTCTCCAAGCCAGGAGCACTGCACCAAAGAAGCTGCACGCCACTGCCGACTCGTGAGCCATGTGCTGCTGCCAAAAAAACTGCAGCAAAAAGCCACCATCATCATCGCTGTCAGAGAGAGACTCCGATTGCGCCGAAAGCTGGTAAGTTGCCATCATCATCGGAACTGCCCGAGTCTGCCGGCCACACGTCGTCGACCCAGCCCCCACGGGGACCATCGCCACATGACGGAAAAGGGTAGAAATTGACATATACACACGCACAAGCACTATACCACACTATTCACACATAAGTTTATATTTTGATATAATTGAATTCTTGTTTTGCCCTATCCTCCCTGTTGTTTCTAATTCTCCTTAGGGAAGGGGGATTGAGTGTGTGGGCATGGCGTCCTTTGTGGATATATTGTAATATCTCCATAGAGTAAATACGGTTTTATTCAAATATATTTGGTAATAAACTTGTTGAATACTCATTGGCCTCTGTAATTGCCTACGAGCTTGGAGGGAAGTATCTCGCTCTGCTCTCAATCCCCTTTCCCCTTGGGAGGTGGGTCGGACACTTGCGCCCCGACCGCAACAAGGTGTCAATGATTAAAACTATTATTCTAAAAATCATGCATTTGGGGTGAAAAGTTCAGCCTTTCTCTGGAGGTACCTAAACTGCTTAGAGTTGCACCTCATGTTCTGGAATTGCTCTGCTCTTGTCAGAACTTAGTAACTCAAACAGAATTTTAATAGAGACAGAAACAATGTATCCTCCTATGCCTGTTCTCTAAATTGGATTAGCACAGTGAACGGTCTCAGGCATAGCAAACACAATGACAGATCTTGTCTCCATCTCCAAGAACAATTTGTAAACTGTTGTTATACTTTTGTAAATGAATATTAATATGGACTGCAGTTAATAAATTATATAAGTGTTTAAAATTCAGATTGTTAAAACCTAAATTTTAATTTCTCAATCTCTAAAGTAGAATTTGAAATCAAAGATAGATGCCTACATAGTGAATGGGTCATCCCAATGTTTTTAGAAGAACATTCTTCAAACACATGCTGTGGTGGATCCCAGGTGATATGTGCACTTTCCTCAAAAAAATGCTCCTTCTGTAAAGGAGTGCTTCCCAGCAGGAGGAGCGTGGGGATGGGTTAGGATTTCTCACAGTGGTGACTGTGATATAATACTGTGAGATGAAGATGGTGGGTGTGGAAGTATGGTGTTTATAGCACTATTGTGTGAGGAAAACAGTGTGCAGCATAAAGGTGGAGAGCATGAGGAAATACTGTTTGATGCACCTGCTCAGGGTGCACTCAGTGGTCCACAAGACTTTCAAGGTAGTATACAGTGCGAAACATTGCCAGTATACAGGCTGATATGTACCACATGGAAATGAGAATCTCTTTTCATATTCCATTGAGGTTAGCCCCTACTCCTGCACACACCTTTTCTTGTAATCTAAGAATCATTCCTTTTTGTATTTCTCTTTAGCTTGATTGATGTCACTGATGCTATATTTACAGTCAGTAGTTAACTGTAGATGGACTATACTCTCTCAGGATCATTTCAGGACCTTTTCAAAAGTCTGCATTGTACATGTGTTTTAATTTGATATGCTGTGTTCTCAGAGCACTTTTGTGAAAGCAAGTAATGAGCCATCAAATCAAATAAGGTTCATTTTCAAGGTTCTGTATGTTAGCATGATTACAGTAATATGAGTTGATGTCCTATGTTGAAATCTCTAAAATCCATACTTTAAAAAGCTGGGAAAAAAGACTGTGTTCTTCATACCAACCCATACAAAGAACATGATTCTGCTCCCAAGCCTAAAAATACTTTTTTTTTTTTTCTTTATCTTGACTGATATTTGAAAGATATTGAGACAGAAGACTCATTTTGCTGAACTGATTAGCTAACATATTATCTCTCATCCCCTTTTTACATTTCTTCTATTTGAAATATTTATAAGAAAATTTACAAGCTTTCCCAATTATTTTATTTTGTTAACAGTTTTGTGTCTGAAATATGGCAGACATTTACAAATACTTACTAAATCATTAGCCAAGAGGAAGGAAACTTCTTGTGATAAATATGTTTAATTTCCTGACTTGAATCTATAGCAAACCATAATCAAGAGTTTTAAGAAATCCATTTAGCAAATATTTTCACACCACAAAAATAAGATAAAAGCACTGCTGAGAAAAAATTGTAGATGGAGGAAGAAGTAAAACCGAGCTATTGTTTAGGAATTATTTATGGAAATGCAAATCTTTATGTCCTACGTGAAGCTTAATCAAGGACTGAAAAAGTGGTGGACTAATAAGACAGCAAATGCTTCTTAATATGTCTCTGAAAATGACTTGTTTCATCAAAAGGCCCAAATCATCTTGGCCTACAAGGTAGTTAAAATAACACCAGAGCACTTCATCTAGCATTTTAAAAATGAGTGGAATGCCTGAAATCCATACAGTAGCTTATCAGTCTGTGTGGTTTTCTGTCCTCGATGAATTTCTACATCCAATTCTAATACACACCTATATGAACAGCAGGAAGTGCTGTGATCACTATTAAATCATCTAGATTCCTACAGTGAACTTGCCAGTGCTGCGTTCAGACTCCTAAAGGTGAAACCTCATACATTAACCAATTTCTTCTCCAGTCAAATGTCCTGGTCTTGTGAAACAATGAATAAAATATACTGAAATAAATGAAATAGGTATTTATTTCAGTGGGTAATCAATGTCAGATGCTTTCTTCTTCTCAATAGGTGCCAGACTTTTTATTTTCATTTTTATGGAATAATATTTCAACATCATCCTTATTAGGAAGAGGATGACAATCCTGTTTACTTAAATTCACCTCTTCATTGTACAGTAATTTAGTAGATACAAATACAAATTAATATAAATTTGCCAGCAACCTGCCACTAAAATATGTATTTCAGTTTTTTTCTCAGGAAACACACTTAACAACTTCATTTTGTAACATTACCGCAGCTTCTGAAAGGATATAAAGACGTAAAGGTACTGTTGTTTCCATAATTTATGGGAAAGAATTTAATTCTGGGAACTCTAGTGACAAGAGTGTCTATAGACCAGGGTAATTAGAAGTTCATATACATGTGGGAAGTTGCTTTCCACAAAACATTTCTTGTGACTCCTGTTACGTGTCTTATTTAAAATTTCTTTTGCAAGCTAGTGCCATACTTTTGACAAATCATTGTTGTCTGTGATATCACAAGTTTTTAATTTTTCTAGATAGAGCAGAAAAAATCTTCTAAAATGTGTGCTAAAAACCGCCTCTTTGGAGGATTTCCTTGTTTTCTTGAATTTAGCAGTTATTTTCTAACTTTTAGCAAGTACATCAGGACAAATACATGTTAAGAATTGTACAGGGTCTGTTTGGGTGATTAAAAGTCATTCTCAACGAATGGATGAATTATAACCATAACTTTTAAACTGTGTGACTACTTGAAACTGAGCTCAAACTATAATGTAAAATCAATCCTCAAAGATCACATTATCTACTTCCAAAAAACCCAAGAGAATAGGTCTAATTCTGTCCTCCTCTATGTCATATGATTTTCCCATCACCCTCAACCTTCTTTTATTCAAGAAAAGTGAAGCTGCAATCTTATTTCTGATTTCCTCTTTTGAATTCTTCAGTACTTTAATTCACATTTTATATCTGTTGTATGACAAGACTTCTTCTCTGTCTAGGTAATCTCGAAGGGAAAATAACACATAAGAAATAGAGTTAAACTATATACCTTTTTATCTGACACTGATCCAAAAACATTACCAGTTAACTGAAAGAGCAATACAGTTTTGCTTTAATTTTTTCAAAACACTTCTGTAGCATTGTCATTACAAACCACCTATTGTCACAATCTTTGTATTTGTCCTTGCAAACATCATGTCTGTGTCTTCCTTGATATCCAAAACTAAATACACTATACTATCTGATAGACAGTCTTTGCACAGCTAGAAATGGCTGTACTAGCACAAAAAATAAAGAGCTGACACTATATTTTGTCTTCAGACATTACAGCCATCTTTCTTCGTTGCTTAGCACTAAGTATAGTCTTTCACACCCACTTAAAGTACCCTTTCCTCCCCTTCCCAAAATAATTCATTAACAAAGTAAAATGACAATATATTTCCCTTGACTCTGATCACAAAGTGAAGAGCAAAATTAAGGCTTAAATTGCTAATATGAAAAGTGCAATGAACAGACTATTCATAAACTCTCTTAAAGCAGGCTTTTATCTTCCATTCATACCTGTGTTTACAGCAGAGAACTGCTTTCTTTCTTCCCATAGAAAAGGAATAAAATACTGCCATCTGCATAAATTTTTCCTATATTTTACATTTTTAAGAGATAAGACCTTTTTTGGTCAGTTGGTTGGTTGTGGAAGTGGGGAGATTTGGTATGTAGTTGCTTAGCTATGTATCAGAAATTTCGTGCTTTTCTACTAACTAATTTTATTTACATAGGAAATTGCATCCAGCCCATTCAACACACAGAGACTTTCCAATAGTAATGTACTTGCTTGTTTATGCATTTATTTATACTGAAAATACCCTGAAAGAACTTCCATAAAATTAATATTATCAGATGATGCACATTTACATGTGTACTGAATTACCAAATTCTCGAAGGAATTCCAGAGGATAATCTGAAGGATGTTCAATGATGGATTATTTCTGGCAGTAGTTAGAAAAAATGCCACAAATCACATTTATAATGGGTATACACTATGTAATAGGAAAGTTACCTATGGCACTACAGTTTTAGGTGTCACGATATATATGTATCTGTTATTGTAAAAGGCTTGAGAAGATTTTGCCACTGCAGCAGTTTAGCCTTTATCAATATTTTCAACATCAGATAATTGGGATTCTTCCAAATATGGAATTGTATAACTGAAAAATCCAATACAGAGAATCAGACTTAAATGTATTGCTGGATTATACAGATTAAGTTGCAACATTTTTGTAGCATCTGAAATATAGCATCACTGAAGTAAAAGACATAATATACACTTTGGTTTTGATGGTTTTAATTCATTTAAAGAATGAAATAGACTGCTGTGTGATATATAGCTGGTCTAGTTTTAACCTGACCCATCATCAGGAATAAATAGAGTCCAAACATGTAGCTTTGATACTAAGTTATGATTCTACATTTAAGTGTGGTTGAGTAATGGGAGCTTCTGTTCAGTCAGTAAAACAATTGCATATGGACTGAACAAAGCTGTTTGGTATATTTCAGTGCTGGAATGGCAATAATCTACTGAAGTCATTAGAGATGCTTAGGATTTACCTAAGTGTGACATCTGCTAGCGATCTGAATTTGAAAGAGGTTGAAGAGTATATAATGAATACCCCAAAATAATGCTGAGATAATACTGAAAGGAATCTAATTAATTTTTTTTGTTTCTTTCTGATAGCTAGGGGGAAAGAATTTGTGTATTATATCTTAAATGGGGATTCACATCTCATCTCTTAAATATTCTGCATAAGGAGATGCAAACAGATCTCCATTCTTTGCACTTAGTTGCCCAGGTATGAGCCTGTTGTAGTCTCAGAGACTTATAACCATATTAGCACAAAACAAAGCCCAAGATTATAATATACATATCTAAGATGTCAAGGGAGGCAAAGCAAATACACAGTGGACCATATCCACACATTAGCTACAGGTACTTCTGTTAGCATAGCTATGGATCCTTTATAGCCATTTCCTTTCTAGATATGGGTAATGTTTTACCATGTTTCTAAATGATACTGTTGTTTACACAAGAACACACCAATAATAATATTCCATGCCACATGAGTCATACTTTGTTTTTTTTTCTAGGAATTACCTATCAGTGAATATAAGAATCTGTGTAATCTTACAGGAGTGAGAATAGTCTATAGTGTTATGTTAGGCACATGAGACTAAGGATGAAAAGATACTTAGATGTAGGATTGCTAATAGCCTTTTTTGTTAGTAGGGTGTCACATCTGCTAACATCCAGCCAAAGGGGATCTCCCCAGTTAGCCAGAACTACTGATAAATGATGGAAAGCGACTTGGTGAGCACTCCAGCCAGCTCCCTCAGTAGCTTTGGGTGGATCCCATCTGGCCCCGTAGACTTCATTGTGTGTCTAAGTGGTGTAGGAGGTCACTGATCATTTCCTCTTGGATTATAGGGGCTTCATTCTGCTCCCTGTCACGGTCTTCCAGTTCAGAGGGTTGGGAACTCTGAAAACAATTAGTTTTACTATTAAAGACTGGGGCAAGGAAGGCATTGAGTACCTCAACCTTTTCCTTATCCTTGGTCACTATGCCTTCCCCTGCATCCAACAGAGGATGGAGATTCTCCTTAGCCCTTGTTCCGTTGTTAATATGTTTATAGAAACTTTTTAAACTGTCTATAGGCCATAAACTCTCCCTTTTTTTCCTGAGTTCGAGATAAAGCTCTCCCTGTTCAGACAGGTTTCAGGCTGGTCTTCTTCCCCAGTTCATCTTACGGCACACCAGGACAACCTGCACATAAGCCTTAAAAATTTCCCTCTTGAGGAATGCCCAACCTTCCTGGACTCCTTTGCCCTTCAGGACTGCCTACCAAGGCACTCTGACAACCAGTCGCCTAAACAAGCCAAAGTCCAAGGTGGCAGTTTTATTGACCCCTCTTCTTACTACCCTAAGAATTGAAAACGCTACCATTTCATGATCACTATGCCCGAGACAGCCTCCAACCTTCACATCACCCACAAGTCCTTCTCTGTTTGGAACAACAAGTCCAGCAGGGAGCCTTCCCTAGTTGGCTCACTCAGCAGCTGTCTCAGGAAGTTATCTTCCACATGCTTCAGGAATCTCCTGAACTGCTTCCTCTCTATTGTAATTCCAGCAGACATCTGGTAAATTAAAGTTCCTCATGAGAATAAATCGTAGTGACTGTGAGACTTCTCCCAGCTGTTTAAAGAATACTTCATCTGCCTTTTGATCCTGGTTGGGCAGTCTATAACAGAATCCTACCATGATATCTGCCTGTTGGCCTTCCTTCTGATTATTACCCATGAATACTCAACCCTATCATCACCAGCATCAAGCTCAAGAGAACCAAAGCACTCCCTAATATACAGGACCATTCCATCACCTCTCCTTCCTGGCTTATCCCTTCTGAAGTGTTTATAGGCATGCAATGGAGCACTCCAATTGTGTGAATCATCCAACCATGTTTCTGTGATGGCAACTATATAATAGCTTTCCTGCTGTACAATGGCTTCCAGCTTCTCCTGCTTGTTGTTCATGCTGCGTGCATTGGTGTAGATGCACTTCAGTTGGGCTGGTGATCCTGTCACCCTTTTGCAGGGAGAAGGCCTAATTCCTATCTGACCATTCCCAGGCATTTCCATGATTTCTTGCCCATCAGTATCCCTTGTGTCTTTGCTATTGCATGACAATGCATCCCCTGCCTCCACTGGGATGGCAAACTGAAGGACCTCGCTAGCACATTTCCCACAAATGCTGATGTGCTACCCCAAGGCTTATCTCTAGTGAGCCTGTTTTTATCCCTTTCCCCCTTCAAATGTAGTTTAAAGATCTTTTGATGATCCCTGTGAACTCCTGTACAAAAATCCCTTTTCTCCTTTGAGATAGATGTACCCCATCTGTCACCAGCAGGCCTGGTGTTTTGTTAACCGACCCAGGATCAAAAAACCCTAAGTCCTGCCAGTGACAGCAAGCTTGGAGCCAGGTATTGATCTGGTGGGTCCTCCTATTTCTTCCCTCATTATTTCCTGCAACTGGAGGCATAGAGGAGAACATTGCTTGTGCTCCTGATCCCTTGCACATGTTCATGGCACACAAGAAAATTTTAACTGTACTAAAATATATTTTTTCTTGAAACTAAGATTTCTGATCAGTTTGTTATATTTGTAAAGCCTTTCCTTATTCTTTTGGAAACAACAATTTTTAAAATATTTTAAGTAGTGGCATTACAATAATATCCTGTAAAATATTAGTCAGGAAAGGGTACATTTCTAGAAGAGTTAAGGAGATAGAGGAGACATGACAAAAGGTTATGGCTGGATTTTAAAGGACTTCTTGTTTTCTAAATTGCTGGGCCACACCTGAAAATCTCCTGTTAGCATAGCATCTGCTGAGATCACTCTTTAAACATTTAAAATACACTTTCGTACATATTCTTTCATTTCTTTACAGTCACATATCACCTCATTCTTGATAATCAGTCTATTCAGGCTTAAAAGTAATTTCTTTTGAAGTTCTGAATGCTGGTCTGAAGGAAAGTATTATAGTTTCCCTTTATGTATATGAACAATGGTGAAGCAAGATATCCATCACAGATAAAAATAGTCCATTAATAACAGTAATACGGAGTACTTATATGAGACTTTCTATCTGCAAAGCAATTTACAAACAATAACCAATTAATCTTCTCTAGTTACTCAGTGTAATCCATTCATTACTTAATGGATCCCAAATCTTTAATGCAGAAGCAGTTTTTAACAGTATACCTGAGGCTACCATTTGCACCTGAAACTCTCATTTTACTGACAGTTATGGTGACTGAGCAGAAGTGTGTTAGGAAAATTGCTTGGAGATAGACTGTGTAAAGCTTTACTTTCAGTGATTTCAACCCTTAAAGCAACAGGTTCCTGATCCTGACTGACAATAGCTCTTATCGTAATAACTAAATTAATAATAGTGAAAGAGAACCTCCAAAGTGAAACTTCAGAAAGTAAACAAAAAGCAATAATGAAGTAAAATCTGTAATTATTCTATACTTAAAAAAATCCCTATAGAATGCTATTCAGGATACCTGTCTCCTACAGGTTAACACCTGAAGATTTTTAAAAAAACATCTGTGGAATCCTGATTAGAGAGGCTATTGCCATGTTCCTGTGATTCCATGATAGTTTTCACATTATTATGTGACTTGAACATAAATGTACAATTTTATGATAAACTTACTCTAAAGCAATCCTAGGGTAAATAGCATTATAAATGCTATTCTTGGTAACTTCTGTGACCTTTACAACATTGTTCTGTTCTCCAGACATGCATGGGGTTTCCAGCATTGTATTCTGAATAAGAGTTAAGGAATATGGAGTGGTGTTTCCACTTCCTAACTTCAGCCCTCAGGGCTGGGAAGACTGCTTTTTCTTAATTATGCTTGTTTAGTCTTGGAGAAAAATAGATAGTATGACCATCTATCCAGGATTCAGTTGCCCCAAAAGAGGCACCTAAAGTCCATTGTGATGCTATCTCTTCCATCTGTCCAAGACCAAAGATACGGTATAGGATGTGTAGGATATCTGCTGTAACTTCCTGGTGCAGCAGATGGGGCCCAGACGACACACCTCCTCAGACTTCAAAATAGCATTTTCTACTGTTCAGGGAAGTGAATGCTTTCTATTCTGTACCTCCTAGCAGATGCATCTGGTGAACTTCTTCTGCACCAAAGAGATAGAGAAATGCCTCCTTGAGTGTACAGCCATGAGACTCTGAGTTTTGTAAGTATTTTTTAACGCTTCAGAAAAAGTAGCTGATCCCCTTATTATATATTGGTCACAGATACATGTGCAGTATCTTAATTTTCATTTTAAAAATTATTTGTCTGATACTTGGCTAACATATTTATCTGTGCTTTTTTAATTATTGTTATTACTGCTAACCATTTTTTGTGATCTATTGGGACCAGTGTTATTTAATATCTTCATTAATGATACTGACAGTGGCATTAAGTGCATCCTCAGCAAGTTTGCTGATGACAACAAGCTGGGTGGTGCAGTTGATATGCCAGAGGGATGGGATGCCATCCAGAGGGACCTAGACAGACTGGAAAGGGGGGCCAAGGTGAACTTCATGAGGTTCAACAAGGCCAAGTGCAGGGTTCTGCACCTGGGCTGGGGCAACCAGTGGTATCAATATAGGCTGGGAGAGGACATGCTAGAGAGCAGCCCTGTGGAAAAGGACTTTTGAGGGTACTGGTTGATAAAAAGCTGGACACGAGCCACCAATGCGGAATAGCAGCCCAGAAGGCCAATCGGATCCTGGGCTGCATCAAAAGAAGTGTGGCCAGCAGACCAAGAGAGGTGATTCTGCCCCTCTACTCTGTCCTGACGAGACCTCACCTGGAGTACTGCATCCAGCTCTGGAGCCCCCAACACAAGAAGGATGTGGACCTGTTGGAGTGTGTCCAGAGGAGAGCCATGGAAACGATCAGGGGGCTGGAATACCTCTCCTATGAAGACAGGCTGAGACAGTTGGGGTTGTTGAACCTGGAGAAGAGAAGGCTTCCAGGGGACCTTATAGCGACCTTCCAGTACCTGAAAGAGGCCTATACGAAGGCAGGAGGAGATCTATTCCCAAGGGTCTGTAGTGACAGGACAAGGGGCAATGGTTTTAAGCTACAGAAGGCTAGATTTAGGTTAGACATTAGGAAGAAGTTCTTTAATATGAGGGTGGTGGATCACTGGAACAAGTTGCCCAGAGAGCTGTTGGAGGCCTCATCCCTGGAGTCATTCAAGGTCAGGCTTGATGAGGCTCAGAGCAATCTGACCTTGTTGGAGATGTCCCTGTTTATTGTAGGAGGCTTGGACTAGATGGCCGTTAGAGGTCCCTTCCAACCCAGTACATTTTACGATTCTATGATTCTATGAATACTGTATTGTTTTAGTTATCTACTGTTTTTTTTGAGAACAGTACAAAGCACTCCAGAAGAGAGGGTAAAAGCCTTGCTGAAAAATCTGTTCACAGAGAAAGTTTAATCCTCAAGAACATTGGTATTTTTAGCTCTTACTCAAAAGTAATCATGTTGATTCTTATTATATCTGCAAATGCTCAAGGATCTATGGATTTCTCCCTGAAATTGTGCTCTCCAAAGACTAGATAATAGGTTTTGCTTATTATTCAATTATTGAAAAAAAGTGCAGGTGTTTTTATTTGGACTGGGTGGGAAGAGAGGTTTACATTTCCTATGGCTTAGTTTTATCATTTCCCTGTTCTTGCCCTGTGAAAGCAAGTGTAGTACAAAAAAAATTAAAACAAGTAAAATTAAAAGGTAGATTGGCTATTTTTCTATGTGCCAGGGACTCTCTTTTTTGTACATCCTACCTAAGGTTGGTTTTCTTGCTAAGTGGAACATAAAAAACAAAGGCCTGTTTCGAGCAAGGTGATTGCAGTTGCCACAGCTGTAGGTTTCTCAGTATCTTGTATCATCAAGCTCTTTCAAACCAATTCAAAGAGGCTTTGTGTTCTTGTTTGTACTTACTGCAAAATTAGACGAGCTTATTTAACAGGTTTATGATTTAATGCTTCAAGGCTTTGAGTTCTCCTGGGAGCTGCAAAAGCCAAGATCCTATTCTCTGCTAGTTTTATACAATAAAAAACATTCCTTTCTTACAGTTTCTGATTTCATGGACTAGTAGGTTTTGCTACTAAATGGTGGAACTGTGTGTCTGCTTTTCAATTCCTCTTCTATAGGAAGGATAATGCTGACAGTAACTACCATATCCAGACTTCTATTCTTTCCAAAAACCATGTTCACTGACAGTACTTATATAGCAATTTATTTCTAGCTTTTTTTTTTTTTTTTTTTGCATTTGTTCTTGCATTGCAGCTAAACACAATTTTCTGAGAAACTTACTTCAACCAAGTTGTGCTTTCATAAAGCTAACTGGAAATCTTACGCCATTCAAACAGGATGGTACAACAATATTTGATTGGCAGCTAGATCACTAATGACAGTATGGTGATTCAAAGCTGTAATGGTTTTAAGTGGTCTGAAAATAGAAAGCCTGCATTTGGAGGCTTTGATATGTGACTGTAGAAAGAAGGCTATAGAAAAAAAACCGTGGTAATCTATTTTAATTAAAAACTTAGACTGTGGTGGTGGTTGCAGTCAGGTGATGGATGCTTTACTGGAGCTAAATAACTTGCTAAAAAGGATTGTATCTTTTTTGTAAAAAGGCAACAATGGCGGTGGCAGGGGGGAATACAAGCCAAACTAAGCATATAAAGCATTCAGATAAAGGAGTCTGGTAAATTTCCCCTCAGAAACAAGCTCCTTTGTTGTTGTAGATATGTCCAGCCTCTCTGATTTTGGATTGTAAATGGGTCACCACAAGATAGAAAGTTTAGATTAGTTGAATTCTATTGAATCTGAGGCAAATACTACAGGTAAAGTGACTTTGTGTGGAGTTACGGTTGTTTTGTTCTTCTCCTTTGTTCGTTATTGTTATTGTTTACACAAGGATTTTCTTTCCTACAGCAGTGTTTGGTTAGATTGTTTGAGCTTCTTAAAAACCTGACAGCATTGCTAATAATTTTTAGGAGCCATTTATTCAAAATATTAAAGGAAGAACTTTTTTTTTCGCACAGAATCACAGAATTGCTATGGTTAGAAAGGACCTATAAGATCATCGAGTCCAACCATTATCTGTCTCTACCAGGCCCACTTCTACACCATATTCTTGAGCATCCTATCTAGACAGCTTTTAAATACATCCAGGGATGGTGATTCAACCACCTCCCTGGGCAGCCTGTTCCAGTGCTTGACAACCCTTTTGGTGTAGAAGTTTTTCATAATGTCTAACCTTTCAGGGCAAGACAGCTTTGGGAGGACACTGTTGGGTACTTAAAGATGGTCGTCTATAGCAGGGATTTGTTAAATCATTAAGTATCCAGATAAAGAGTCCATAAAGTAGGAAGAGTCCTTGATTCCTATCTGAGCTAGCTTGAACCCATTGCAGGAAGCCACTTAGGATTAATGATAGTCAGTATAACAACAAAAAAGCCCATTATGCATACCATTTTGAAACCATTGCCTAGTAAACCCACAATTAAGGTTGTTGCAGAGCAACTCACTTACTGAATACTGTTGCCTTCTTATGGAAAGCAAATAATAAAATCATTCTTCGTTTCCCAGAAGCTGGACTCTGGGACTATAAAGCATAGTTTTGGCTGCAAAGGACAATTTTTTTTACTAAGTTTTCCAGAATTGCTAAAATTCAAATGGATTTTATGATGCAAATGAAATTATGACATTTCCAACTCCTTTTTTTTCAAAATGGCCATCAAGAACACTTAAAAGCAATTTGAATCTGAAAGCTGTGAAAGAAACATTAGCCTGTCACCCCCCCTATGGATGGTCACAAAAAATTTTAAGGTTTGAAACACCTTTTGGTTCACCTTGCTTGATCTCAGTAACTTAAAAGTATGTCTCTGTGGTTAGTGGGAATCTGTCAGTATGTAGGTAGTGATGTAAAGGATGAGGGAGAAAACAATAAAGGGCACTGGTGTTGTAGCACATGGGTTATACCTTTCCTTTGAAAGTCCTTTGACATAGTTTTTAGGCTGTGACTAGGTGGAAAAAAAATCACTGATTTAATGTTGAGGATTGTATTTTTTTCGTTTGGTTGGTTTTTTTCAGAGTTCTTGAGGAGATGTTTGAGTCAGAAAGATGGAGTGAGAGGAGGAGAGCTGGACCCTGGGGTTGGTTATATCTCTGTGTGTCTAAGTGGAAATAGTCTTATTCTGTAATATTTTGGCTTTGGGGATTTTTCTGCTTTATTTAGCATTCTGGCAGATCTCTGTATTTTTATGAACTTGGTAGAGGTAGCTTGTATTCTCCTGCTTTTATTTTTATCTTTCCGCATTTTCAACTTTTATCTTTAGGCATAATGAGAAGAGAAAAGAAATGCAGCTGAGGTGTACTACTGACAGCAGGACCCCATTTACACTTACCGATGACCAGCACAGATACAGCATTATTGAATCTTCTTTCACAAATGAAACTGTCAACAAATAGAACATGATACACTTCTTTTTATAGTGTCCCCCAAGATTCAGATGTGATAGAAAAAGAAACAGGAAGATATGGATAAAAGATAACACCACATGGTGGAATGGGGAAGAATTTGTCACTAAGGCTACACTCAGATATGTATGTGTAAGACCCACAGGATTTGAACAAATGTATCTGAAGGCACAATGTAGCCTGCAGGGAAAAAAAAAATTAGTTTGGAAGGTACTCAGATTTTTGGTGATTCTAGCCTACAGAAAGCACTAAGGCTTTTGTCTATCTCCTGGGCTATATAGCATAAAATTACACTTTTTTCCCGTCAGTGGCTTTCACCAATGAAGACAAAGTTGTGTCGTCACATTAGTTCTTCCTCCCTAGCAGATGGAAGGGGTGAAAACTGAAACTGGAAGTGCATGAAGGATGACCAGAATCCCAAAGACTACCCCTGATGGCTCTCTGAGAGTATCAAACAAACAAAAAAAGTAATGTCACAGGTCCTTCAGGCTCAATCTCGTAAAAAACAACAAAAAAAATCCAGTAAAGTTTGCAGCATAACTACTTTAGAAGCATACTGATCTGAGGTGGAGGGGAAACGGTATCTTGCCTCATAAGTGTATCTAAGCAAGAGACTGTATAAGTACGGTGGACACCTTTAGGTATAGATCGTGTTTATCCATTAGAGGTATGCCTGCATTTCTGTGCTTGTGAATGGGACATTCAGATTTTTGGTGTATGTGCATGTACAGCTATAAGAGCTTTAATTTAACTGTAGAATTACATGATACTTGAATTTGTAGTATAACACTTCTACTGGACTGTGTTTGACATAATTGTACTACTTATTACTTCAGAAATTAATTATAACCAAAAAACCTGCCCTCAATTATTTTGCTTTGCCACGTCATAGTATGTGTGGAGAGCGAGGTAAAGATTAGAGGAACTCTATGTTAGAGACCCCTCAGAATGAGTTTTCTGAATTCACTGTGTGAATTTTAATTTCCATGAATCCAGCTGTTTGGGTCACAGCAATGACCTATTCTGCAGCTCTGGACAAGCTAAATTATGTATTTCCTCTGTAAAAATGGAAATGATTATTTACCTTATTAAGTGCTTTGAAGTCTTCTGATAGGAAGAGCCATAGTGAGCTAAATGTACTCATTATTTCTGAGCCCTTAGACTGCTATTGAGGATTTTAAATAGTTTCAATATAAAATCTGAATCACTGTCTGCTTTTTAAGTCCAGCATCCAAGTGGCTTCTGGAGCAGAAACGTGCACTATGCCTTCCAGGAAGGTTGGGCATCTTCCATTTCCAGTGATCTATGAATCCTGTTTCTAGCTCTGCTGGGCTAGGAGAAAAAAAATACTCTTTACTGTGATACTCATATGGAGGGGAATAAACTATTACCTGACTCAATGCTGAAGGGTATCTCTTCTGGGCTTAAAACAGGTATAACTTTGAGAATGGTTTCTACCCAAAGGGTTGAAGGAGGAGATGATGCAGTTGAAGGTTGATTAAAAACAAAACTCTAAGTTAAGTTGCAAAGATTAAAATCTGTAAGTTGCTTAGAATGTTAGAAATCCTGACCAAAATGTGACAGCAGATAGAAGACTATGGTGGATTAAAGATCTTGAAATGAATCAGTTCTTACAGGACTACACAGTTTACACCATAGTCTTGAAATTTGGCATGGGTACATCAGCCTTCCTTTTCTGACAGCCCATATTCAAATACATACGAAACCTCTCTAAAGATGTCATTCCAACTGCCCAAATGAGTAGTTCAATCCTTATTGAGTAGTCTGATACATGCTCTGTTTTAAAAAGGCTTCAGCCTCAGAGCACTCTCTCCCAGAATGGTCTCCAATGTTCTGTGGGTCAAGGGCATAGTGAGCCAGGGGGAGTGTACAAGCCTTTAGGGTGGATTTGTCTTCTGTGAACTTGTCCACTAGTCTTTTGAATTCACATAAATTTCTAGTATTCACAACAGGCTCTGACACAGAGCTAACTTAAAAAAATCAAGCTGGTTAGACTTGAGAGACTAAGTTGAGAATTTTTAAACTTTGTACAATTTTTATTATGTTGAGCCTGTCAAAATCCTTCAGCAAACTGACCTCTCTCGAGTGGAAGGAACTGGTCCTCTCTTTAAGGAAATGGTGTTGTGTAGTGCCAAGAAACTGTCATGCTGTGGGGTAGAGGTGAGGGAGGAATAAAAATCCCTTCTAGAGGTACCAAGGACCAGAAGGGCAATAGGTGGTACTGGCTTACATGAGCCTTTTGGGATGAATGTAGTAGGGAATGTTAGTGTCGCTTCATGGCAGCAGTATTTCAGTGGCATTGCAGTTTCATAATTTCACCTCTGGCCTTTGGAGAAGACAAGCAGTGCTGAAAAGTAAGGGATGGAAAAGCAGAGAAGGGATAATGCTGCCCTTCTTCCCTTCCACCCCACACTCCCCTCCTCCTTCAGGATAAGCGGACAATACCTATTCCTAGCTTCGTAATCTGGGATTTATACTAGTCTGAAATTTGCTTAGTACTGCACTGGTGAAAAGATGAGCTGACACCTCATAAAGAAATACTGTGAATGGACTGCAGAGCTGAGGTGATATTCTTTAACTAAGGTAAATCATATTAACTGTGGTGTCAGTATTTTTATCCTTTAGGATACATACTGTATTTGCATAAAATCTTTGGGTTAAACCTTACAATCTTTTGAATCAAAAAATACCATGTAAGCAATCTACATTTTCTTCAGTGCTTTGTAGGCTCGAATAATCAGTTTGGCTTGAGTAAAGAGTGCATTTACTGAAATCGAACCACATTCTTGCAGAACTTTTTTTCCACTTGTCTGCAAATATCTACCTGCACTCTTTTTAAATTGTTGGTTGGTTGGTTGGTTGGTTGGTTGGTTGTCCCCCTCTGTGTCATGTCACCTGTCATCATATGTAGAAAGGAGAAGATGGAGTGGAAGACTGAATGATGTCTGAGTTCTTTATTGAAAGATAATACTCCAGAGCTAGCTTGTTTTTCTGTTTTCAAGAGCTGCAGAACTACTGTACTAAAATGAACATTGATTTGGAGGTAGAGAGGCTACTTTAATTTAAGAAAAGTACTTCAGTAGACAAGCCAAAGCAGTAAGTCAAAATACTCCAGTGCCATTTAAAAAAACACTGGACAAATACATTGTTTAGGTTGCTTTGGATTTTGAACAAGAAATGAGCCTTAGTTGTATGTGTTTGTAAATATATCCACACATGCTTATATTGAAAGGATATATAACAAAACAAATCTGTGGTTTAACTTGATCCTTAGTACTTGATTTTATTTTTTTGTTAAAATAGGAAGAATGCTAATTAATTGGGAAGATGTGAGGATGTGTATGTATCTATTATATGCTGTGCAGCAATGCAAACTTACTTTATTAAAGCAGACTGAATAGTTTTCTTTTAAAAAAAGAAAAAATCTGAGTAATGTTCTGGTTTTGAACATGAAATGTAGAGATATGCAAGTATGTAATTGATTTTTTTGTTTGTTTGTTTAAAAGGTGATACAGGCGGAAAAGGCTGTGGAGATTTCATATGTTAGCACACACCAAAGATCTGTTACCGCTTCCGCTCCTACTTATTCCCCAAATGTTGCAAAATAGTTGAAAAAAAAAACCCAAACCAACCAACTTACCACCCTTTACAGTGATTTTTTTTTTTAGTTGTTTGGTGGTGGTTTTTTTCTTTCAAGTGATTCTTGAGGATCTCTTCAATTTGCTTTAAGCAGTCATTTAAACTGCAATGGTTGAGCCAACAGTGAAGTACATGAGGATTTCTCGTCTCATGTTTTGTGAAGGTCCATGTATGTGGACCCATGCAACTCCATGAACTACCACAGCTTGATCTCTACTCATTGTGTAGCTAATTCCTAGTATATGTTGCTTGTTTAGATTAAAGCAAATATTGAATCACTATAAGAACATCCCTATGGGACTTTATACTGGTGTGGTCAAATGCACTTAGAAAATACCTCGAAGTTAGTAATTTAAGCTAAAGTTGTCTTGAGAGCCCTAAAATAGCATATTTGGAAGAAGCAGAGGTTGGTTAGAAAATCCCTTTTTTTGGTGATCATTTGCCACATGAAGTGTGACATCTGATAATTTCTAAACAAGCTGACAAAATACAAATCAGTGAGTGCTTTCCGCCAGCACTGGTAAGGAGGTACCATTAGGCACGAGGCAGGATGTGTGGCTCAGCAGAAGTGCCCTTTTATTCAAAGACAGATTTTTGATACTGTGTTGGTAACCCTGAAGCAGCACATCTGTCCACCAGTCTGCCTCCCTGCATGGGGCAACAACAGCTCTAGAGTAGCACACGTGTGGTCCCTACTCCCATCTCATCCTCAGCCACCACATAAGCATTTGCTGGAGCATCAAGGACAAGTCAATGAAGGGACATAAGACCTTTAGTCGCATAGTGAAATGAGCAGCTGGCAAGCCCCTGTACCAGAGAGAAAGGGGGGTCGTGGGCTGAGGAATTTTCATTGAATCTGGTAGAGTAACTGCTTGCTACAAATGTGACCAAAAAAAGAACTGAGAGGTATCCACTAAACAAAGAATAAATCTGGCTTCCTTACTGGGATAACAGAGCTAATTTTAAATCTAGCATGTATGTATGAAATAAAAGATAAGGTCTTTCCTTGTAAGACACAACATGAACAGGACTTCACTCACCTTTTCCGGAGGAAATTGCTCACTTTCTCCGGTAATTTCTCCAGTCACTGCTCCTGCTTATAAACTGGTGTTTCATCCAGTTTGGGTAGTCTTCATTTTGGTTAGGTAACGACAGCCTGAATGGTGAAATTCAACTGCAACAGAGAAACCTGCCCAAATCTACTAGTTCAACTTGTTGCCAGAGCAATGTGCAAATAACATGGGCTAATAAACAATCATGGTTGTGCCACAGAAGTTTCATGTACCTGAAAAGAGGGCAAAATGAGACATATAAGTCTAGTTCAGCTGCATTTCACCTATTGCAGTGTAAAAGAACTCAAATACTATTAAATAAGTAAAGATCTCTGAAAGGATTTGTGGTAAACGAACCCATTATTTTGAAATGTCTTTTTAAGTCAGCTAAAAAGAACTACAACTCCCATGAATCATCAGGGAGTCCTCCAGAAGGACTGAGTGGGTGGGCATAGCGTCCTTCAATATCGTAATATCTCCATAGAGTAAATATGGTTTTATTTGAATATATTTGGTAATAAACTTGTTAAATACTCATTGATCTCCGTGGTCGCCTACGAGCTTGTTGGGGTAGTATCTCGTTTTGCCCTCAATCCCCTTCCCTTTTGGGAGGTGGCACGGATGCTTGTGCCCGGACTGCGACAGGATTTTAACTGGCCTCTGCAAGACATGATTTAAAACTTCTTTCAATACAAGAAAAGACATCTGTGGGATAGACTGTCATACAGTTCTAACACTCTGGAACCAGTAAAAAAGAAAGGTCCCTAAATCTAGCATGAAACTATATGATGGTAGTAATGATGGTTTTGCCTCTGTGCAGTTCCTTTTATATTGAAGGCAAGCTATAAAGGTTTTCAAATCACCTGCAGGGATCATTTCATGCAATACTGAAAAGCTATGAAACAAAGGGACTGCTCGGCTGCACAACAACCCCATCTGCATGGGAAGCTTAGGCTGACAAACTATAATTACCTGAGGTTGAACCTGGCCAAGGCATTGAGATTAACAATCTTGCAGTTGGAAAGATAGCCATGGGATCGTTAACAATATGCATATGTGGCTAGGATCTTGGTTTTACATCTCACGTTTCTTTCGGTGGGACACAACATTATATCCCCACTGGCACAACAGCAATTGAACACAGGCTGCCTAGAGTCACATCTGTCTCCTGTGTTTAGCTGTTGATCATAGGACACAGGAGGAGTCGTATTTGTGCTGGGAATTAGACTGTGTAGGCAGCACGGATCTCGGCTTTCATAGCTCCGTTGATAAAAAAGCAAAGTAAAGGGACAATTTTGGCAGTGAAACTGGACTCATCGCTAAGGCTTGTTTTCATCTGAAAGAGGGAGTGAGCCTGAGGCTCCTATGATGATGCAGAATTCAGCCTTGCGGGCAGGGCTGTGTCTGTGCTAAGCACATAAAGAGGGGTACCAGTGCAGAGGTTACCTACTGCTTTCTCTGCGGGACACTGCAATTCTCTCAGACCTGCTGGAGACAATATGCAGCTTAATTGGTTTTGGTCAACATGAGCCTCATTTAGCAAAACCAGACTTTTTCAGCTGTTTAAGTGCTCTGTGTGGGAATATCTGTCCCTAGGGGTCTACTGAGCACAGTCAGGTCCTGTCCCCAGCCGTCCTTTACAGGCAATGTATTGCTGGTGCAAACACAGCCTTTTTACCTTTCAGGATATTACTTTATATATAGTTACAAAACGTACTTTAGCTAATTTACCTAGTTAATTGTCGGTTTTGTAGGAAGTGCTGGGTGGACTTTGTCAGCTGAATCTAATGCTCAACCATCCTAATTCAGCAGCTAATCAACTGGGTCAGTGATGATACAAAATAAACACACTGTGAAAACAAAATGGTTTTAGCATATTGGGCCCTAACTGCCTTTAGGGTTTTACATGCTTTGCTAAATTGAAATTTCATATGCAGAGAATACCTCCAGTAGCACTGTGGATTCTTAATTCCATGCTTTTGTGATAACTTCCTTTCTAGAGGAGAAAATAAAATGTAAACTTAATTGCTTAAACTCTGAAAAATGCTTTTCTTTGAACTCAACGAACCACAAAGATGAATAGTTTATTACTAAAGGGAATTTAGCTCTATTTACAACTGCTTGTACTGTGAAATTGGTTGTTTGTGATCTCTAAAGACTTGCTTTCTTTTCAGGGATATCATGCTGTAGCTCAGACTACAGTGGAAAGCCAGACTGTAAGAAAATTACAGTATCTAGGAAAACTTTTTTATTTATGGAAAACAAATATGGAGCTTTACCAACGTTGGGATTCAAAACAGTGATTTTCTTAAAAATCATGGAAGTGTAAACTAACCAAAACCAATGGTCTTAAAAGCAATTATTCTTCAATATTAGATAAATGCTGTTCTGTTGGTCACTGCTTCCTCATTTACATCTCCAATACTGCTAGGCCAGCTTTGAAAAACGGTTTGGAACATAGACATAATCAAGTCAATTCAGTGTGATGAATAAATGCAGCCTATGAAAAGTATTTGATATATTATTGAAACTTTCACTTGCGACCCATGTCTGGTGACCTACTGCACAGCAGAAAAGCAGGCCAATGATATAGCACATGTGGATGAATTTTCCAGCTATTCTAAAAGTTTCTACCTGCATATGTGAACAATTAAATTAGTAATTCTACCTCATGCAGCAGGATAAACCAGGATTTTGGGGTATACCAACATTTTCTAGGCCATCTTAACACATACCGTTTCTGGGGCCAGTCTTGTTTAATATTGTTATCGATGACCTGAATGAGGGGATCAAGTGCTCCCTCAATAAATTTGCAGATGATACGACATTAAACAGGAGTGTCAATCTGCTTGAGGGTAGGAAGGCTCTTCAAAGGGTTCTGGACAGGCTGGACCAATTGGCTGAGGTCAATTGCATGATATTTAACAAAGTCATGCCGGGTCCTGTACTTGGGTCACAACAACCCCCAGCAATGCTGCAGGCTTGGGGAAGTGTGGTGGGAAAGCTGCCTGGTGGAAAGGGACCTGGGGTGTTGGTCAATAGCTGGCTGAACATGAGCTAGCAGTGTGCCCAGGGGGCCAAGAAGGCCAACAGCATCCTGGCCTGGCTGCCCAGGGAAGTGCTGGAGTCACCATCCCTGGAGATGTTAAAAAAAAAATTAGATGTGGTGGTTTGAGATGTGGTCTAGGGGTCAGGGAGATGTTAGACGGACGTTGGACTTGATGATCCTAAAGGTCTTTTCCAACCTAAATGATTCTATGATTCTATGACAGAAGCAACCTCTGAAAGAACGCTTCCTTCATTTTCTCTTTCAGAATAGCTAAGGTGACCAGGAACGAAGCACATTTAATCAGGAGGGATGTTAGATGTATTAGAACTGGAAGAACTGCTGCCATTCTTCAAGATGCTGGTAAGATGTTACGTAGAGCGTTGTGTAAACAAAGCTCTGGTCAGCTTTGTTTAAGACCAGCTTTGAAACCAGCCTGCATTCAGGGAGGAGGCAAGAGGGCTTGTTAGAGAGGCAGTAAGCTTCTCTTACCCAGAGATGTAGAGTCAGATTTGTTCTACCCTGACAAGAATGAAGGGATAATCTTTGCAACATCTTTCCAATAGAACTTGGTGCATGTGGGGATGTTGGAGGAGGTAAGAAACCTAACACTTAAGATAGTGTTTGATAGCTTGATAAGTGGGATTATATGAAAAGGGTAAACCTACTAGAATAGCAGATCAGTAAGCCTGGTGATGCAGGAGGCACATTCCAGGTCTCTGTTCTTGTGAACAGATTGTATTCAGCAAATAACTCTTCAGGAAAAATACTGAAAGGCTATTTAAAAAAAATATTGAAGATTATACATTTCTCATTGGTTTTTATTTTTTTTGTTTCCTTGCTTGCAAAAAAACCCTGTTTCAATAACACATAACACAAGAAATGGAAATTTGGCATATACTTGTTGCTTCCAGAGCAAAGGCCAGAGTAAAAATTAAAAGAAAGAAAGAAAGAAGCAGCAATTAGTTACCAGTACCAGAATCTTGGCTTTCCTTAGTTTTAATTTATACCATCAGAAGTTTTTCCTGTTTTGAAATGCAGCTCTGAAGGCACAGATGATGAGGATTTCTAGTTAGAATTCAAAACATAGGTAGAACTAGCTATGGTCTGCATGGCAATGAAAATTTTGTTTTCACTAATTACGTATGAAAAATAGGTTAAACTAAATGCACCATTTTTAGTGTACCCACCATGCTAGTTGAGTCAAGAAGTAAGGTATGTATCTCAACGGTAAAGATGTTTTTGCCAAGTTATCTCACTTGCCATAGGAGTTATTCTCTATGAAAATCTTGTCTAATGGAAATCAGAGTATTTAGAAAGGAATCTGAGGCTGTTTGCCAAATGAAAATGCCAAAGAAATTCTAAGTCTGCAACCGGTATTTCAACAGTCACATTTCCGTATGTTCACTATTTAAGTTTTACTTTCATTTTTCTGCTGGGAAGTTGCCTAAAAATACTGCAAGAATAACAAATCTAATAATAGAATTCACATGAACGTTTCCATTGTGTTAACATAGTTCCAGTTCTTGCAAAGGGTACTTTATGACAGGATAGCAGTCCAGTATGAGATAAAATAGGATCTGAGGAAAAGAATAAGGTCAGGAGTACAAATGACTTGTCATTCATGCACATGTGAATCTGAAAGAATGTATTGAATGCAGCTGCATGTACGTTTCTCTTGGATGTAGGAGTATTCAATATGTTTTGTTAATTTGAGGTAAAACTTTGATTACTAAAAGTTGCTTATGCTATCAGGTGGATGAGAGAGTAAGAAAGTTGGCAGACGGGATTAGACTTTCAGGTGATCTTGATGTACAGGAGATACGGACTTTAAAAAGTGTTGTTTCAGTTAGGGACAAGTGGTAATGCACAAAGAGAGGCTGAGAAACAGACTTGGTACCAGTTTTCCATGTTATATCATGAAATTAATTTAAGTCAGCACTGTGCTAATGTGGCAAGTCAAACAAGTGCCAGAGTGGGATATAGAGAAAGCATTGTATGCTCCTTCCAGCATAGAACATTGAAACTAGTATGGGAAGTGCATTCTCAAACAGATGTAGGTTAGTCAATCAAAGAGCAGTGAAAAAGCTTACAAAACCAGAAAACCTACAAAACGATGGCTGTGGGGAAAGCTTGAGTCAGCTTCAGGACTGAAAAGAGAAATAAGCTCCTCCATGAAGAGAACAACCTGTTCTCCCTACTAATGGTGAAAAGGACAAGAGCAGATGGTCTTGCAGCAAGGAAGATTAAGGTGAGATATTAAGAAAAGCTTTCTAAAAGTTTATGATACTAGAATCACCCTTGGCTCTTCTATTTCCAAGCTGTTCTTATGTCACAAATGATTTGCAGTGATGTTCTGGATTTGCCTTATCAAAAACTTTCTTTTATATTCTGAATAGTTTATAAAACAGTAGAAATGAAGGACAGATTTTGCGTTTTGGTAAATCTCATAGTCTATGTGAGCAAAATATTTTTATATCCTGGAGTGAATTAAAAAAATCATAAAGAAACTCCGAAGCAGAAAATTAGAGCAAATTAATTGGGTAAATTATTTGCTGTGAATCATTCACTTTAGCTTAATTTCTAAGTTTTGCTTATTATTGATCCTTAATTAGACTAATGGTGCTATATGCAAAGTTAATTGTTTTTATTATCACTCTGAGTACAGCTATTCTCTCAATGCTTTAAAAATGCCTATCTTTAGATGTACTTTTGAATAGTCAGTTTGCATACTGATAGCTGTTAATGTTGTGTTAAAACCCATGCAGCATCATTCTGTGAATAGTGGAAAAGTAAGGGTAAGTAAACATGATTAACTGCAGGCTGTGATGCTAAACATATTCAATTATTCAAGCAAATGTTTCTCTCTCTTTCAGCTAATGAGAAATTTATGGATTAGCCTTTTCCTCCTTCCCTGGTGGTTATTCCCTCCTATTGTTAAGAAGCTAGGGGATAATATAATGAGATGCTCACTTGATTACCATCAATAAGACTTCAAATGGTATTTTTAGGAAGAAGCAGCCAAATTCATCCCAGGTGCAACATCACCAAAACCAATAATATAACAGTAATGAATATTGCTGAAGAAAATGGCCATGTGTCTGTATGATCATTTTGATTTAAAGCATTTTTAAATTTACTAAACACCTTTTTAAACGGCATTAAGTCTTGCAATATTTATCCAGCAGCTCAGCCTGGGAATAGGACTGGTCTACGGAGAATATGTCAGCATCTTCATAAAACATACTGCCTTGCTGACTTCAGTAAGGTGCTGTTTTGCCAGAGTCAGGGCCCATTTCAGGGGTTTATGTGGTTAAAGGCTGAAAAACAAGCCATGTCCATGCTCTGCATCTCTGGGCAGTTCCCACATGCAAGTTTTCCAGTGGAAGAGTTTCATATGGCTCCCTGGGAGCGCCTGGGGTAACTGGGAGATATGAGTAAGCAGGGAAAGGGGCTGTAGTAGCTCTTGCAAACTACAACCTCCATCAGCCAACTGAAAGGGAAAGTGTTCCTGCTGGCTCTAGGAGCAAGTTCCATCCACGGCTTGTGTTCATAGAACTAAACTCTGGCCTCCAAAGCAGGCTAGCCTCTCCAATGCTGCCTTTTGGGAGCAACCTCTGGCCTACACTTCACCTACAGACTATTCCTGGGCCCTGGCTGGTGCAGCTGGACCCAGTGTGGGCCAGAACTGTGCTGGGAGCACACTGACAATTATCACAGTGCGTGGTGACAGGGCAGCGCTCAAGCTGGCACCGGGCCTTCAAGGAGAGATGTACCCACAGTTCTCAAACAGACTGCAAACACTGAACTCTTCTGCCTACTGGCGTAGCTCCTGCCACTTCCTTTGTCTGAGCTTTCAGACTGGATCTTAGGCTGAGGCCTCCTACTATCCTCATTTAGGAGGATATGCCCATTTAGGAGGCACTCAGCATCCCTAATGTAGACCCAGGATAGAAACTTAACTCAGAAGTTCCCACTGAGATATCCAATAACCAGCCGAACTTATCAAAGCAAAGCGCCTCTTTGGAATCAAAGCATCTCAATAGATGGCCTTATTTCATAAGAAAGGCTTATTTTAAAGCCTTTTCCTCATTTTCTTTCTTGGAATTTCATTTTAACACATGGCTTATCTTAAAAAAAACCCTAGAACTGTGTGCTCTCTCTATTGATATGAAACAAATCTATCATGGACTTATTGCTCATTTTTTAATTAAAATTTTCTATTATGTAAAGCATGAGTTTTAGACTAACTGGCAATCATTCAAGCTCTTGGAACAGAAGATCTTAGCACAGCCTCACAGAAAACTCAGTGAGAGCCTCCTGCAGGAGTTCCCTTTCCCACAATGAGATTTCAGTAAATTACACCATCCCTTTCAAGAGTAATTGCAATAAATTTAATATGACCAGCAAACATGAAATATGTCAGTATATCACAGTTCATTACAATAAGATCTCCATTGTGGACTAATAATAAATAGTAATGCTCAGATAACAACCAAGAAAATGTAACGTCTGAGCATTGAAAGAACATAAATAAGGATCTGAACTCATTGGATCCTGTTCTGAATAGAATAAATGGATGCCCTGTGGACTTCTATCAAAGTGATGGATGAGGGGTTTTCTTTTTTGACTACTGAAAATGGAAAGAAATAAAAAATGTATCCAACCCCTAGACTTCCAATCCTCTCCCTGCATTTGCAGCAGCTCTCCTCTCCAACAGATGATTGAGGACTGGGAACACAGAACGTGAAGGACAGCCACTCCAGCAGGAGTATTTGAGATCATAATCCAAGCTGTAGCCATACCTTGAGCAGTTAAAGGGATATGTTCAAATAATTATGCTATGGGTCTTGTTTTGTTTTACTTCTCAGTGGTTGTAAAAAAAAAAGTCATGTTTTCTGGAAAATGTGAGCATATTTTCTTTTGGTTTTGGTTTGTAATCTCAGTTGGAAAGTGTTGTTCTCTTCCTTTCTTTTTGGAGCACAATCCAATTTAGTATATTTTTTTCTGCAATACTGATTCTGTCAATCAATAGCTAGCAGTTTTATATTTATTTTTAATACTATACTGTGTTCTTTCAAGCAACTCTGTATAAGCACATGGAAGCATATTTCAGCTGCAGCGCAACACACTTTATTTTGATCTTTCACTGATACTAGCGGATGCACCAAAAACGGTACTTACTTGCAAATTATCACTGAATAATTTAAACCATAGCCAGATTATTATTGTGAGCTTATGAAGGAGGAAATTAAAGATTTAAGGGACAAATTCAATTCTGATCTAAAACTACCACAACATGTAGAGATAATAAACATACATCAGCAATGAAATTGGTCTAAATATCATCTCTGAATTGACAGTGCGTGTGGATAATCTTGTGATAACATTTTATTGTTATTCTGGCTGAAGCAGCGGTAATCAAATCTCATTTGTCAAGGTTGTTTTCTTATTTCAACTATCTGAGGGGAATGTTTCTTTCCAAAGATACAAAGGAAAAAATACACAACAAAGTAGGTGTATTGAAGGACTTTCATCTTGTGATGTAAATGATCTAGGATAAAGGACACCAGACCTTGACTGATAAATGGTATGACCCACTATGGAAAACCCCCCTCTTCCTTTATTCTCTATTTCCAAAAACTTATTGTAGCTTACAACTTCAGAAGCATTTAATGATTTGTGATGGTATTGTATTTGTGGAAGTATTTCTTATGCAGTGCTTCAGTGTAGAATAAATATTATTTACAATGAGTGTATTGATTTAACATTAAAACTCCAAAGAATTACATATGTTATACATAACAGATAAAGCACATCTATTTCAAACTGGCTTAACTTCAGTGGCTCAACAGAAGTTTGAAAGATACAGCAGAATCTGTGCTAGAATAAATTTTTTTTAGACACTCACCTGAATGCAGGAGCATTGCTTTGCTTTTGCAGTAGCTGTAAAAAGTAATTATCTTGTCTCTTTATCTCTTATTTGAAATAATAACAGCTTTATTACTTTTAGAACATCAGAAGTACTTGCCACATGGGGCTGACTGAAAAACCCTCTTGTCTGGGATGACAATGCTACAACTAATTGTTGGACAACAGGCCTGTTGATTTCAGAGCTGACATGCATAATGTTTCAGCAAACTCCTGCTCTAGTGCTGCCCAGGTGTTATGATAATTCTTTTGTCCTATGGGTGCAAAGATTTTGAAATCCAAAATGGGCCACTAAAATTGCCTGGTCTGATCTGGATGGCATAAACTGTAAAATAGAAGATGCTGATTTCAAGAAGAACATAATTTTGTTGGAACTTGAGCTTGTTTTCATCAATTTTATTTTTGTTTCTTTTTCAGAAGAACAGTAATTGACTTCTCTTTTTAAAAGCCTCCTGCCATTTTAATCCCAATGCTTATAGTCTTAGCATTGGGTAAAATTGTTCATAATTCTTCATCTAATTTTACTTATACTAAACTGACCTTGTTATTGAATCTTGTTGTGTCACTTATTACTAGTTTCTGGTGTTAGAAAATTTCTTCCTGATTAAACAGCTGCAGGCTGTGTAAAGTTTCCTATTTGCTCATCTCTTGTATAAAATACCAACATGTGAGGCAGGACTCCCAGGCTTGCAATTGCTCATACAGGGTATATGGTATTGAGACCCTTCTCCCCAACTTTTGAATACTCAGTGCTAGGATTTACACAAACTCAGTACATGTTTTATGGTACTGACTTGATAATTTGTTCTTTAACTTGACAATAAGATTAAGAATTTGACTAGAGTTTTGTCTTTGGAAGTCCTTCTGCCTGTGTCTGAATTTTAGCCAGGATACTGCATAAGGTTCTTGAGCAGATGAACTCTTCCAGGCTCCCGTTGGCTGTAGAAGATGGGGAAGGATACCCCACTTCAGCTCGGCTCACAGCTCATCTCTGCCCTCTTTCTAGAAGTTATTGACTCCTTGGTTATGCTAGGATCACTAAACAGTCACTCCTTAATTTGTCAGGCTAGTAAAGACCTTATTTCCAAACCATGATGGAGAGTGTACAATGGAGAAGATCAGCTGGTGGTTCTGAGAGATCCCCACTCTTCTGTGGGGAGACGGTGAAGGATGGGTTCAGGGAGAAGGGATGGGAACAGGAATCTGAAAGATTTCCAGTCTTAGAGCATGCTGAACATTCAGCAACAATTGCATGCGGAGAAGGACACAGCCTATATTCTGGGTAGCTCCTGAGGATATCTTTCTAGAAATCTAAAGATAGGATAATCTTGAATTCTTCAAAGATGGGAACATGAAGTGTGCAAGAAATTCAGGGTTGCCTACGAGAGTACTAGGCTGTTGTCAGTCTGAAGTGTTGGGGGGTATTACTGTGCTCGTGGTGCGGAACAGATGCAAGCCCAGGTCGGGTCTGTCATGGTTTACTGCTTCTGCTGCAACGCCACACGTGTGGCTGAATTGCTTCAGCTTCTGTCTGAGAGTGACTGCTACCATAGTGTCCAGAAATAGGCCTGTTGCAGTTATCTACCATTATTCTTGCTACTTAGGATGTTGTGGGCATTTGGAGTTTTGTTTTGTGGTTTGATCTTTTTTTCTTGCCCTTTTCATCCTTTTTCCATCTGCTCTTCCTCAAGTACATTAATATCAAACCCAAATTATTTCAGTTGATGCTGATATTTTTTAGAAATGCAGTCCTTCAGATGACAATATTTTTACCACCTAGAGGCACTTTACATATTTGTTTTGGCCATTTTGTTCTCTGAAGGAAGGGCAGTTACATCTACTACCTCATATTTTCATAAAATTTAATTTTTAAACAGTGTCATAGTTGTCAGCAGAGAGATCAAACCAGAGCTGCATCAAATTGCATTCTGACCTCAAGGTATTATCCTCAAACTGCAATTCAAGGTGCTTCCCCTCATTAGTTTAATGAATGGTACAGCAGTTTGTCTCGGTTGACTTTTTTCATAAATAATTGGAAGCCCTTTGTTGCCATGGCTTAATAACATTTCATGCCCCGTCCCTTAATGATTCACAGACAATTTGTTAATCTGGAACTCTATTTTCCCTGAAACACTCCTGCTTGTAGTGATTATTCTCATAACTTCACCAAGCTGATTGAGAACTCTGGCTCCTGTCCGTGAACCATTACTCCATCTCCAACAGAACAGATGCTAAGGAAATTTGCTACTTTACTCTCCTGACCACTTTTGACTAGAAATTTTTATCAGGTGCTTATTATGTGAACAGAGTGTTTGATAGTAACTAATTACATTAATATACAGGTACTTCTGTATTATCTTTCCGATCTGTTAAAGTTATAGATTCAACATTCTGCCTGCTGACTCAAGCGGAGCAGCTGCCGATGCGGTAGCACAAAGCATTCATACTAACACTTGCTGATACCATCATAAGATTTAAATTGTTGGGTGAGCTGCAGAATGTGAAAAATAGGCTCTACTGTTCCCAGACAAATCTTCCTTTCCTCCCCAAAGAGGTCTTAGAGGATTCTGTTTTTTCACTGACATCTCTAACATGAAATCCCAGAAATTTCCAAGCCTTTGTCCCAAGAGCTATCATAGGGAACTGTGGATTCAGATGTTAAATAACAAGTTGAGATTTAGTTCGTTTAAGTGTTACTTGGGTACATATGTATGTATTTGCAAACATTCATTAGCATTTTAATTCAGATCTGAAGTGGGCTTTGGAAGGAAGTCTTCCAATTATTCCTTCTCAGAGCACTTTGCACCGTGGAGTGCACAAATTGGATTTTATTTGGACCAGAACAAACTGGGATGTGCTTAATGTACTCCATTAAGCATCATGAGCTTACCTCTGCTGGCAACCAACTGCAATGAACCAGTAGGCATTCAGTCCCAGAGATCGGGTTAGGCTCTGTCCAGAGTAATCCCTCCCATCTCAAAATGCTGATTTTGTGGACATAAGCTCCTCAGCACCACTGCAGGGGAGCATGCTTAGCTCTACAGGTCAGTTCCTGTTGTGGTGCACTACTGTCTATTGTAGGCATTTAGATAGAACCAGGGATTCTGTAAAACAGAGAAGCGTGATCTCTTTATTATTTCCTTCTTTTTAAATGTTTCTCCTGAATGGCAAAATGATGTAGCTATTAGTACCAATACTGGAATCCTCTGAAAATTTTGGAGCCTTTCATAAGGCTATGTATTTTTATCCCCTTATAGTAGTGACTGTGGATTAGGGCAGTGAAGATCTGTGTCCCAGATGGATTTCAGTGCTTCTGTTTATGTGCTTAAAAACATTGGTAGCGTATTTTACAGAATATTGTGTTTGAAATAGTCTACAAGAAAGTAAGCGTGGTTGGGAGACTAAGCAACTCTTTTGAATATGTGCTTACAGGTAAACAGTACATCCCAGAATATGTAAATCACAAATAGTCCTCAATTCTACCTCTGCACAAGTGTTCAGACTTCAGTGTCCCAGGATGTAACTGCAGACTGATTTACTGCCAACTACACAGCACAAATGGAAGGAAAATAGAGATGCACACTTGTACTCTTTGTTTGCAGAAATAAAATTCCTGAACCGAAATGCTTTTGTGGCCTTGTGCCCACAGTATTCCAATTTCTCTTGATGATAGTGGTGAGGGGGTGGAGAGGAAAATCAGAAATTGAAGCCACTAGCCTATCTATGGAACACACAGATTCACATGCAAGGCATGTTGATGCCCTGTTCTTGCATGCTGCCAGAAAAACAGATTGGTTTGGTACTGTGGAACCCATGGGCTGTATGCTGGGATCAGCTGTGGTGTGAACTGAGTGTTTTAATTTTTAGGAGAACATTTTTCCATATGTTTGTAAATTTGAAGTGGTGCATTTTGATGACATAAATCATGTTGATTTTTTTTTGTGTGTGTGACCTCCTATGAATTAAATTCACAGCACTCTGGTTAGTGTTCTGGAGGTATGTTTGTAATGAGAAAAAAAAAGAACAAACCAAAAAGCTTTTTGTTCACCTGTTCCAGATACATCCTTTTCCAACTTGTTCTAATATAAATGGTATGTCATTTAATTCTGTTGGCTGACATATGATTTTTCTGTTTCCACTGGATTGGCACCAGTGGTGAATCTGGCACAAGTTTTCCTATTGCTGAGCTGAAGTGGTGCTTCTCTGTTAGATGTTTAATACTCCATTTTTTTTGTCGTGACAGATTTTTTTTTTCACTTGTTTAATTGTTATTGATGGCAACTTGGAGAATTATGCCCTCTGTGAAATGGCAGACCTAAAAAATTAAGTAATTTTTAATCTAAGCATGAATATAAAGATAGACATTTAAGAGGTGTACACTCATACACTCTACACTCAAGTAAAATTAAATTCAGCATTTTATGTAGAAAAGCCCACATATTTTATAGATCAACACATTGTTATTTCTACGTAAAATATTTATAAACAAGCTAGTGAGTTTTAAATCCAGTTCAATATGGATTACAGAAAAATGAAGGAGATTTGAATAAATCAATAAGATTCTCATTAACACTACCCTCAGTGTGAAAATGTTTATTATTAATACAAAACAGTATGCTTTGTCTACAAATGAATCTGTCATATCATTTTGTCTTTTATACCACTTTCTAGTCAGCAGTTATTGATCTATCAACATGAAAATTCTATAGATTTTCCATATAATACTATCCATTTTCTAATGTAGGAGTAGGTGGTTATTTAAAATCAAATTTCAGGGAAAAAAAGTGCTATTCAACTACAATATGAGTTACAAGGAACACTGTTCCAAATCTGCAGCTCCTCTGCTCTGCTGGGCCTAGGCTGAGTGCAAGCTGCAGCCTTAGTCAAGGCAAGATGAGCTCTGCTCTTAGTAAGTGCTTAGAACAGCTCCTGGATACAGTGAATTAAGGAAAAAAAATGAGGAAACTCACAGGTATGTGAGATTTGAATAAGCAGGTATTCATACACTTTGAGGATTAATTTATATTCCTATATCTTCTTAAATTAGAATGCCTGAATGGCTACTTATGTTTGGTTCAGGAAAGAGCATGAGCAATTCATCAAAACATAGCAAACACTTTTGACACAAAAAATAACAGAAATAAGTTATATATATGTCACTCTAGAAGGAACTCAATGTCAATTATAAAAGGAATTAATGGTAACTATCTCATATGTGAATGTATTCAACTACCGACATGTAAAATCAGATGAGCTGAATCTCACGCTGTCTGTTCAAGTCAAGACTTTGAATTGTCCTGTAAGGCCTATAACCTAAGAGGAAAGTAGTGTTAAGGCCTAGGAACTTGCTTATTTATTCAGAAAAGTTTTCTAGAGAGCCCAAAGAGTTATGTGTAGTCACCTTCCTTGCATGTATAGGTATGGTAGAATAAGAAATAGGCCAGGAAAAACGGAATCCTTGAATATCCCTGAGAGATAAACAACAGCCAGGAGAGGAAAAAGAGGTACCAGTTGTGGTATCTCTGGGCATGTTGCTGGTTATCGACAGTCTCTGGTTAAGGCTGCTGCTGAGGTTGAATATTGCCTCAGGAACATATGGATCCTACTACAAATGAGTGTGGGAAACTTTTCAGATCCATTGATTAGATCTGTTTTTGCAGCATGCTTTTTTAAAAAAAAACCTTGTTTATAGCTATGCTCTTCCTGTCACACATCACAGCTTATTGACAACCAGAGACAGAGTGGACTGTGTGCAGCATTAATGATGCTTTAATGATGCACAGGGGTAACCTGTGCATGTAGTGTCTGTTGTCATAGGCAAGGGGCGTTTCCTTTGCCAGCCTTGATGGGGTACAGACAGTGGGAGGGCAGAGCCAAGAGCTCTTGCTTTTGCTCTCTTGAAACAAGCTGAATGTGTTTTCTTGGTCACGTCTGCTGTATGCTGGTGTATGCTGCACCAGAGGTTCCAGAAATATTTAGGGAAGACAAGAACTTGAAAGCCTTTGCTTATACATATACTTTTAGGCAGTCAGCTAGGCTTCACATTGAAAAAATACAATCCCACATAATGATGTAGTGGGGGAAAATATATGTGCTGTGTACATACCTGAATATATATTGTCTAAATAATTCATATGAGGATCAGAAAATTTGGCAGACTTATAAGCGACTTAACTGAACTGAGGTTTTTTCTTCTATACAGGTCTGTCTATTATTAAAGAAGACCTAGATGGGTATAGCTCTAATTTAATATACAATTTTTAAAGTAGCAACCATCATATAGAAGAGAAATCCCTTAAATAATATGTTCATTTATCATTACATTAACAATGATATCACCTAACGAACTGAATGTACAGATTCACAGTTCTATCAAGAGTTGCATTTGATGCCCAAGCCACCCTAATTGCTACCTGTGTAATTGTGTAACTCACATAAATTACTAAAGACAGCTTGATTTAAACATGGTGTTAAAATTTAAAAGGAGTGACAGTATTAATAAAGCAAAATAATCAACATAGATCTATTTGACAAAGCCAGTAATTATGAACTTGAATAGCAATTAGTTCTGAGTAAGTAGGTTTATTCTAGCTCTTTTGCTGGAGTTAAGAATAATTATATTCCTTTTTCAAAGTATTCAGAAAATAAAACAAAAATTCACTATGCAAAACCAACATGTGCCTAGAACCTGCCTTTTCAGTGTTCCTGTTTACTGTCATGATGAAATTTTACATGCTGCTAAATCCATCTTCTCAAAATAGACAAATTGTTACTCCTTTGTTGAATTTAAGTAATGAAATCTATCAGCAAGAGAGTTCTGCAGGTGGGGGAAATCGATCCAAGTAGGACAGTGTGAAACACTGATGGAAAAACTGCTAAAAAGGCTTTTGAAGATACATTGATAATGCATCTGCTTTTCTCACAGCAGTTGAACTCACATTTGAAACTATGGCCTTTAATGGTGTAACCACTTCTGATGTTTCTCTTATGAGTGACACATCATGCATCTCTGTCTCTCTCATCTACCTTTAATAGGGATAAAGCCCTCTGTTTCCCCTCTTATTTCCTTTGGGCTTACCATGGGGACTAAGTTAAATTCATTAAAATTGGAATTTCATTATTTTTTTATTAGCTTTAAAATGCAAATAAGTGTCTCTACTTCCTGTAACCATGCATTAGATAAGCAAATACAAATTTGCATAATTTAGAAAGTTAGAGTTTATATTGATTGCAAAGCGTGATGTTGCAGCAGCAAACTTGCTAGAATAAACTCTCAAGGAGAAATGGGAAAAGTCTTCTTACTTGGGACATCTTAAATTAAACCAGAAAAAGCATTCATATTATGGAGCTTTGTGTTCAGAGAGATTAATTGGCTTACTCGAAATACTGGTAGGCCTTTTTTAATGATGCATCCTGCAAATTTTGGCAGGAATGAACGTAATGCATATTTTACATATAATTGAATGTGTTATTTTAGCTTAAACCTTTGAAAGTGTTGTTATTTTTTATACTAGCAAATGAAAAATATGAAGCTAATTCAATAAAAATATGTGAGTGTATTGCTATACTTATTATACAAGTTCCTTTCTTTCCTGCTTATAAATATATATGAGAGGAAACATTTAAGGTAAGAGTTAACGCAAGTTCAACATTTTAATTTTTTTCTGGGAAGTAATTAATATGACACAATTTTTTGGTCTGAAATCTATACAACCTATCTAGTGTTCAGGAGAAATGAACACTGACAAAGGTACAGTGGTGCCACTCTGTCACTGCAAAATTTGACATCTTCTGCTTTGAGCGTATATGTTAGGACTAGCTACAAGTGCAGTTTTTGCATTCTTTTTGTTGGATGTAGCAGCATGTCCATTTCTGGCAGTGCTCCATTTAGTTTTCTGTTGGAGTAGTTAATACTGAGAAGAACATGGAAAAAGTAGAGGACAGAAACAAACAACCTTTCAAGAATTTCTCTTCCAAATAGTTTCAAAGTTTGGGTTAAGCTTTTTAAAACATGGCACGCTACTGCTTTCAAATGCTTTATTTAGGTAAGTGTATCAAGCATCGTCTTACCTAAGTGAAAAGACCGTTTATGTTTTACCAAGAAAAAGGCTGCACCTTTACAGCATGATCTTCCAACATTGATACTTCCCTGAGTGGTACAAAGCAGTATTGTATCACAGAAATATTATTTGTTTCCAGTTGAACATTAAAAAAAAAAAACAGCATAGAGATTAGCCATACGAAAAAGAGCGAGACATGAATTCTCTCAGGATGTTACAAGTTAGTGAAAGGCTTGTTGAAAGTTAGCAAAAGAGCAACAGAGAGGGAGACAGAGATGATGGGTTGATGGTGTGTGAGAGGTGATGGGTTTTAGTAGGCCATGAGGAATGTTAAAATTGTTTCATGTAATGGGTATTTTGAATGCAGATTTGCAACAGTGTTAGAAAGGAATATATCATCTTTGTCAAAATCTCAAGAATAATTCTGAGGGTTTTGGTTTAGAAATAGAATGGGAAAGGCAAATCTGGAAATTTTCAAGGAAATTATGATGATGAACTTGGAAGAAATCTCTTTGTTGCTTTGAATCTGTTTTTGATGTTTAACATCCTAGCAGAAGTTGTAAGTCATGTTGGTTTCAATTTTGCAAAGCATTTGTTGTTTATGCTTTTCAAAGTAGGGAAAATTGAGGAGGAATTTATTTTAAATTCATCAATTATGTTTTTCTTCTCTTAACAAGAAATCTATTTTCTGAATATCTAAAAGCTGGAAAAGCCACACTGGGCTCTGGAAACTATCCGCAATGCTCAAACTCTTTGTATTCTCAGACACCTGATTCCCTAGACTAGAAATGTTAATTATGCCACTTGAAATCTGAGTCATTTTTTAGCAATGGTCAGTTAAAAAAAAATCTAGTGTAACTATCGTAGTGACAAAGGTAATAGTGAAGTCCAATGAGAAAGTGACAAGGGGAAAGGTTTTAAATTAAAGGACAGTAGATTCACTAGATGAAAGAAATTTTTCACAGAGGGTGGTGGAACATTGGCAGAGGTTGCCCAGAGAGGTGGTAGATGCCTCATCCCTGGAAGCATTCAAGATCAAGTTGGATGGAGCAACCTGTTCTAGTTAAAGATGTCCCTGCTCACTGCAGGGGTGCTGGACTAGATGACCTTAACCCAAAGCATTCTATGAATAAGGATCACATGTTCCTAAAACAATCTTTGTTTCCTAAGGTGACATTTCAAAACAGTTATGGAGAATTCTGAGTTACCAAGTGTACAAACACACATACAAACAAGGCAGTATTTTGTTTTATACGCAGGAAGGAACTAAGTCACTGGAATTGTGGCACTTGTAAGGATGCCTTTCTTATATTTTAAGGAAAGGTCATCAAGGGGATGGATCTTATTTGGACAACAATGCCAGGACTATGTTGGAAGCCTTTAATTCTTTGGAGGGCTAATTTAGAAAATGACATGTATGTTAGGTTAATTAGATGAAACTTGTGTAACCGTGAATGTTTGCTCTGTCTAAACAGTGGGGTAAATGACAGTGACAAGAAAACCACTCGGAACTTTGTTTGACAAAGCTCTGCTTGGAGGAAGAGAAGAGCATTTTAGAGTAGCCGTATTCAACCCTTTTTCAGTTTATAGGTTCCAATTTTTTTTTCAGTGCCTGTAAGGAACCCTATATGAGAAATCTAAATCTGACTGTAAGTCAAGATCCCTTCAGATCTCTAAAATTTACAAGACTTCCTTTCAGGTAGTTGTAGAGAGTGATAAGGTCCCCCCTGAGTTTCCTCTTCTCCAGGCTGAACAATCCCAGCTCCCTCAGCCTCTCGTCATATGACTTTCCCTCCAGCACATTCACCAGTCTCATCGCTCTTCTTGGGACCCACTCCAGCACCTCAATATCCTTCTTGAAGTGAGGGGTCCAGAACTGCACACAGTACTCGAGGTGAGGTCTCACCAGTG
>JAVSBS010011078.1:0-13500 GCA_033124195.1 Coracias cyanogaster
CCACCCTCCCCCCCCTCCCCCCCCCCCAACACAAAAGCTCTATTAAGTCCTTTTCCTAGCACCCAAATCTTTCAAATGTAACTTATCAATTGACTAAAAGCTCTAGTTCAGACATATTTGAAATCCTGGTTCCATTCTCTTCTTGAGCCTGAAATATCCAAGTTATATTTTGCTCCATCCGCATGGAAACACACACACAGATACATATATATGAAAGGACTTGAATGTTGTCTTGCCATTCAAAACTCTGCTGCAATTTAATTTACTATGACCTCCCTAGAGATTGTATTTCCAAGCTGGTATTTAGTCTACTGCCAATATGATCAAGGAATATTAGGTTGCCATCAACTACAGAAAGAAAAATATTGCTGTGTCTTCTAACTCCTCAGTCAGGACAGTAGAAATGTCAAATTCAAATGGGCTTGTACACAGCTCCAGTTAGTAAGAGTGTTTATGAAACACTACTGTTTCATACCATGAGTTATGTTTAAATATAAGTTGTCCAGACATTCATTCACCCTCATAACCACCAGATAACAGATGCTATTAAAAACTGGATCTTCACCAGCTGAAGGAATAAAACCAATCACAATTTTTCAAGTTGCTCAGAAAGAATATCAAGAATATCTACGAAAGAAGATGACTTAAAATGTTTCTCCACTGTAGATATACAGGCACGTATAGCCCATAGCATGTATAGCACACACAGTCATGCACCCAGCATTACATTTAACTCTTCAGCTTATCTGGTTTACTCAAAATGGAAAGTCACTGAATTTCCAACACTGGTGGGCTTATTACCAGTAACAAAATGTGCAATATTTTAGGGTAAAATCTCTTCTAAGTTAGTTTGGCACAGTATCTAAAGCAAATTTTAAAAGCAAATTTTGTGTTCTGTATGCAATTTAAAAAAATAAATAGCATAGCCAATGCAATTTGAAATAAATAATTTATACCTAGGCTATCAGCTTGTATAAGCACTTTCAGCAAAGCAGAATTTAAATGGCTATGGCTACAAATGTGTCCTTAAAACATGTTCTCTGTAAAATGGAAACAATGGTAGGTTCTTAAATAACTACTAGTTGATGTAATTCAGGAAAAAAATATAAAATCTATAAATAAGATCAAGTTTAAAAACAGATGCAGGAGTAAATAAGAAGCACCAAAAAACAGGACTACTGAGATTTAACTATTACTATGGATGTGAGCATTTCCTAACTTATTCCTCCCTTTTTCTTCTTGATGATAAATCATAATGAATTACCCTCATACACCACAAACTGATAAGCCAAATTGAAAAAAAATAGTATAAGAACTCTGGAGACTTCAGTAACAGCCTAATTTTGCTACCATTTACACTGTTGGCTAAACAAAGTCAGAACAACTCTTAATATTATGCTTTTTGAAAATGCTACACACTGTGCAGAAAGAGTGGGTAGAATCCCTTTAAATAGTCAGAGGTGTATTCTACAGTCCTTTTCACCTTCCGTAATTTAGAAACCACCAGGCTCCTTCTAGAGCTGTAGCGTCATTTGACTGAGTACATGTTGAGTGAACAGAAATTAGATCTAAACCTTGTTCCCAGAGTCCCGGTACCACGGGCCAGACTTGGACACCCCAATATAATTCCCCCGGACATCCTTTTCAAAGTTGGCATCATTTCAGTCTCACTGCTCCTGGATGTATTCCACATATTACCCACAGAATAGTGCCTTAAGGCTCTTTAGCTGAATGTGGAGCTTGGGAAAAAAAAAACAAACAACAACAAAATGCTCTCTTCACCGATATCTCCATTTTGGGATAAAGAATGAGGGGTTATAGAAAGTGGGTTTTTTTTCCTGTGCATCTGCTCTGTGATTTGGAAGTGCTCCAAGGAATCTGAAAGCAGCAGGGCTCCATACAATTGGGCCAAATTAGCTTTCCCTTGATTTCTGTAGAAGGTAAGTACAGCCTTTCCACAGAAACACTTTTTATCTTCTCAGTCTCTTTTGGGACCCGTACAATTCAACACCAGATGGATCACAGGTTCCCTGGAAGGATACTCAGAATCCTTTCCCATTCCAGCTAAATAGCCAGGAACCCACAATCTGGTCAGAGATCAGGAAGAAAAATCTAGTCCATAAGAACCTCAGGTTTTCCCATACCTTAGCCATGAAGAGAGTATTTACAGATTAATGGACATTCATCATCCCTCCATCACTCTATTCGTACTAATACAGAGCCAAATTAAGATAAACAGCTGATTCAAGGGGCAAAATACAACATCAGGTGACTTGAGCACCTCCAAATGAGTATTAGGCAATCAGAACTTCTGTGTCGCTTTGAAAACACAAGCTATTATTTCTTGTTTACTTCGAGGACACTATGGTGCTGGCTGCTCCTCAAATCCTTTCTTAGTTTCAGGATGCTGATGGAGACTGGTGGACTATGGCATGCAAATTCACTGTTGCAAAGGGTAAGGAATAAGTTTAAAGTCTTGATCTCTTCCTCTGAGATGTTCTGCTCCCTCTTCATCAAGTGGCCACACTAAGCACAATGTAATTTTTTTGTCTTTGTCACCTTTAAACAGCATTCCTAAAAGATTCCTGAATTCATTGCAGAAAGATAAATGTATTCACATGAAAAAAATGATGAAAACTTACAAGAAGTTTAAACAGATAAACTACAGGTCTTTTTGTTTGGTGTTCATAATCTCCGATGCAAGATGCAAGAAGGAAGGATAAAATGGCATTATGAGATCCACAATCAAGTGAGCCTGGCTTCAGATTTTCAATAAATCTTTTTAGTCACTTTGGATAGCAAATCTGCTTTTACAAATTATTTTTCCTTCATAACACACTGGTTCATCCAGGACTTAGAACTGAATTATTTCAAGATGAGTGACAGCACATTTTTAATATATCCTGAAAACTCCTTAGAAGGAAGTAAGGGCAAGATGGGGGGAAAGAAAAATAAATATTATTGACTAGGTTTTAAAAAATATTATTTTCTGCAGTGCAGATAACACAGCCTATCCTGTTTCTCTTCTTGATAAGGTTAGAGAAAGCCACTTAATTTACATCTTCACTGTAAACATCAGCCAATCTCCCTCTCCTCTCCACTACGTTATACGCAACTTGGACTGCTAACAGTATTTTAAATTCACTTGTAATTAACCTTTAAGGGATTTTAGTTTGTCTTGGCTGTAAAACAAACTTGTGTTTGAGTGTTAACAGCTGTGCTTCCTAAGCCTTGGGATCTCTTTGTTTGGAAAAAATAATCCAAACTTCTGATATCTAAGAGCAAAAAATATTGCCAGAGAGCGCATCTGCATCTCCATTGCACCACTTCTGGATGTTTTTATTGAAAAGCATTCTGTGAGAGTCTTTTCTGGGTCAGATTTCTTCCTGTTTACAGGCTTTGCTGATTACGGTAACATTAAATCCATCACATTAAAATTTAATAATTCATCTGAGTCTTGAAAAAATAAACTAGAAGTCTCACAAGTTTGGAGGGAGGCAAGATTTATACACAAAAGGTATTTTGACACCATACTCTTGCAGGATGCAATGGGAGAGCTTGGAAGAAGCACAGCTTGCAAAGGCTACCTAATGGACGGCTTCACAAGTTCTCTTTCTGGACAAAACTCCAGATTTTTTTTTTCTTCCCCCTGCAGCTCTTCTGTTTAATCCTTCAGAGGCACACAGAGGGCACATGTCTTGCCAGATTATGACACCAGGCAGAGAAACAGCAGTGCAACCTTTTACATTTTTCAAATATGGTTTCACCTGGTATTTCACAATTGCATCCAGGGTTTGTCTCAGAGGAGTGACAACTCCTAGCCCTTCAAGAAGCCTGGACTGGTTTGAAAAACATTTAAAAGAAGTTACACAGCCACAAATCTGTAGCTGAAGATTGGCTTTAGCTGCCATCTCCTCTATCATGTGAACATGAGCATACTCCCCAAAAAGTGCCACAAGTTGAGAGGTAAAGAGACTGTAGCGTTGACAGACCTGGAAAGAGGAGGCTTTGCCAGCCAGCAGTGCTGTAGAAAGGGTGAAGAGGGGCAGGGAATGCAGGAGGTTAAATCAGTTAAAGCCAGGCAGTGACATTCATTAGAGAAAGGGCTAGAGATACATCACAAAATTGACATCCAGGATCCTGGTACCCCAACAGGGATGTCTATCTGTAAATTTCATGTAGCCCGTTGGAAAATAAGGAATGCAAGGAAATCCAGGCCTAGACTCCAAGAATTACTCCAAAACCCTCCTTTTTTTTTTTTTTTTTGAGCTGATCCCTGACTAACAGAAGCCAAATCTCACCTACTGCCAGCACCCTTGCTCCAAGTGTTGCATGGTGTTGTGCTGGTTCAGCCATCATCATTTTATGCTGCCATCAGTTACCTCATCACGCAGGCCAATGCTGAACTCAGCAACATCCCTTCAGAAGTCTTCTTTCAAACAATCCTGCCATAGGTTCCTGTGGGCCCAGCTCCACCACTGCCTACTGTGGTGCCAGCATCACCTACTGGACACAACAGACAGAGATGGCTCCCTCAGTGGCCCTTCACATGGAAGAGCACTACTGAGAGAGCTCAGCAAGATGCAACCAGCCCCAAGAGAAGTTACACCCAACAAGAAGCTCCTCCAACCGATCAGCTCCTGGTTGATATAATCCTGGCCTCGCCCACCACCCACCACCCCAACCACGACCACCTGGGTGAGGGCAGAGCCACAGAGACACAGGTGGGCCAGGTTCTGCCTCTGAAACATGAAGCCAGTGGGGAAAATAAAAAATTCTGCTAGGCTGTGACTCACTCACAGGTCAACTCCAACTTGGGGCCCACAACTCAGGCCCCAGCACTTCACATGGATAGTTTCCATTCATCTGTTCAGCAAAATGAAAACTTAGCATTTAATGTGTAACCACCATTGGTAGATTACACTTGATTACATATTTAATGATGAAGCATACACTACTTCAGTCTACTATGCAACTTCCTCCATCCCTTACTTTGTCTGTCTTCAGCCTTGCACTGTTCCTGAATCTTTAAATTTTCCTAACCAGCACTGTTTGAGAAGTTATTAGGCAGCACAAAGTGTCTGATACCTTTTTTAATAGCTAGCTTGTCTGCTTCACAGCAGAAAATTGCTGCACAGCAGCAATTATACAGAAACAAAAAGGCTGAATCTTAAAGCAGCTTAATATAAAAGACAATTTTATCAAAAGATAACACCCTGATAAAATCATAGGTATTTACTCTAGTTCTGTGTTCTGTGAAAGTCTTTGTAGAACTGCTGGGGAAAAAACATCAACCACAAAACCTGTTTAAACCTTGAGCATCAACAACTCTCATTTTAGGGACTTGCTCAAAACAAGCCAGGGCAGCATTCTCATTAAGAGAATAAAACACTGAACTCGATGCCATTTGACAAAAATTACACTTTTCCTTGCCACCTATCAGTCATATTGTCAGGCAATTTTCCCTTCCAGCCTTCCTACCTCAGATCTAACTTTACTTTCCCATCTGCTTTTTCTTCCCCTGAGCATTGCAGAACATTGGCTTTTATCCTCCCATTGCTTGTTATTCCTCTGCTCCAGCCAGGCAAAGCAACTTGCTCTCCCCTCTTCCCGTTTTCTCCTCCATCACTTCCTTTTAAAAATTTTTTCCCCACCTACTTCACCCCATCTCCTCCAACATCAAGAAACAACAAGATGTAGAGGACTTGGCACTGGACTAAGAATATGAAGACTCATACCCTTGTCCTATCTCTGCCATTACATTGCTGCATGAATAGTTTTGGATGAGTAATAAGATTTCTTTTGTGATTTGGCAATGATGACACTTCGACCCCTTTGTAAAACACTTTTGCATGATCTAAATACAAAGGATTAAATTTGTGTTCCCTCCTCCAACCATTTTTCTCCAAGGTTAGAAGGCCAATTTCTTAGCATGATTCACATTGCCAGAAGTTCCTTCGCATCCCCTCTCTTTTCTGAATGCTCATGTTTCATAGCTCCCTTTCTTGCCCAAACTATTAGTATGAGGACAACAGGCTCTGCTGGAGAGATGGTGTGAAGCACAATACCACAACCTAGTCCAGGGCAGACAAAAGAACACACAGCTGGTAGCATTAGTTTAATTGGAAGCCCTACAATGGAAAGAGCTGCCTGTGTTGTCCTGGATGAGCTTGGCATTCTCCCAAGCACAGATATTACTGAACAATACTGCTCAAAATAAGACCATCCCCCAAGGGAAAAGAAATCTGTGAACAGCAATCTGGGAGAGCTTTCTTTCCTACAGTGCAAGCAGCAAACATTCAGGGGATGTTCTGCTAAGGATACAGGAGAGCAACTGCATTTTTTTAATGTAGCATTGAAGTAAGAGGAAAAAAAGTATTTTCATAAGCCCAAAAGGCACACATTTAATTGTATATTTTGTTTAAATAAAAATGGAAGAAAAAAGATACAATTCTACCAGACAAGTGTATCAAACAAAGCAATTTGAAGAACAAACAATACTAAGGCCAGATCTTACATTTGCCATGAAAGAGGGAAACAGATTCTACATCAAGATAAAAGAGTTTTGTATGAGAGTAAAAAGAAAGCAAGGAAGACAGTACATCAGTTGCAAAAAAAAATACAGGGGTGTGAAAAAACTGTGAAGTCTGTAGGAGTTCAGAACATCAGTTCCATTAGCAACTTAGCCACTCAAGAAAACCTTAGACAAGTCAAAACAACTATCACCATTATTATTTGCTAAGAATAGACATTGTGCTTATTTCGCTGACTGACACACAGAATAACAATCATGATAAGAATAAAAATATCAACTACCTTTTATAGAACACTTTTTATTTGTAGCTCTGAAAATGTTTTGCAAAGAAGCTCAGCATCTTCATCTCTATTTCACAGAAGAAAAAAAAAAAAAGAGATGCCAAGGGGAATTACGTGCCCAAGGTCAGAAAGCAAAGCAAAGAAATTGTTTTCCATGCCAAGCTAAAACATGCACAAAGACTGAAAACAAAATCTTTTGTTGCAGCTTTTCATTGTTTGTTTTGTGCCATTGAAAGCGTTGTATGTTCTGAGCCCAATATAACTAAGCTTTATGAAAAGGAAAGATTTGAAAGGCAAGGCTATGTGGCCTACAACAACAGGATTAAGTGACAACGAGTTCCAGATGCATAGCGACCCCAGAGCAAGAGCACTGTTGATTACAAGGGATGCGGGGCATGTGCCACAGTATTGAGACACAGGCACCTATGCAACTGGGACCAATAAGGTATTGAGGTGAGAGAGGGGAAAGAACCCGTGCATGGAAAATTCAGCTCCTGGGAAATAAACACTCATGACTGGGGGCCTTGATCAACCTGGTCTAGGGGGAAGTGTCCCTGCCATGGCAGGGGGCTTGGAACTAGATGATCTTTAAGATCCTTTCCAATCCAAACCGTTCTATGAGTCTATGATGTATTTGTATCAGACTGAGTATCTGGCACCAGTGACAGAGGAATCCAGCATCTCAGCTCCTATTACTTACAGACATCTTCAACATGGTTTCATATTTGGCATTCAGCATGATTGGTCCTAATGACCTCAGATAAGCTACATATTCACTAACAACCACATAAGATGGTAAAACCCAGAAGAACACATCTAGAAAGGGTTGAGGGTGCAATGCTTGGACAGTGAATATATGAATGCAGAAATGTTAAAACAGTACTAGTGGAAGGCATGGGGATAGCAAAAAAAGACAACCCATAGGTTTTCACAAGGAACAACAACAAAGGAATATGAAGAGTAAAGGGATGTAACCACAGCTTTGAGGTCATGGAGAAGGATGTTAAGTGTCAGGCTGTAAGTGATGAGGCAGTGAGACTTGCAGTTGGGAAGTAATAAATCCATTTAAACATCGAGGAGGAGGATGTGGGCTGCTGCAATGTGGGAACAATAGAAGAGAGGAGAAGGTACAGCAAGGGGCCAGTGACAGTGATACTGTAACAGCTGAAGTGGTAGATAGCCAATGCATTGACAAACGTGTCAGTTAAGAGGGCACTGAGGAAAAATCAACTTGGTGCATGTTACAGACCAAGCAGCAGCAGGGCTTGGCAGCACCCGTAGCATGTGAAGAGAAGGAGAGAGAAGACAAAATGTGCCTAAATCTGAGAGTCTATTTTTGCTCTCTTCCTCCAGGAATAATAACAGTGCAGTGTTCCTTTGGTGCCAGTTGCAACCTTTTACTGAGATTGCTTTGACTTTAATGGTTGCAAGAGATGCCAGGAAAAGAAGGTAATGCAGCTTTTCTTTTCCCTTGACTTCTTCCAATGTCACAGAAAAAGAAATTTGCATAACTCCGAAATGGAAAATATACATTTTCCACAAGGAACATTTGGGTAACACTAAGCACTTAACCTTAATTGGAAGAAGCAGTTGTTCTAAACCATGCATATCAGGGCAGAACAGGATTGCCAGGAGATTTAAAACTCATCTCTGACAATGAAGAGACACGTGTCCAAGAAAAAAGACACGTGTCCAACAAAAGACATATCCAACCAACTATTAGAAATCAATTGACACAAATCCTATTTGTAATCAGAGGCAAAGCTTCCGTTTGCCTTTAAGAAGCATATTAGAACTGTATCTCCCCCTGACAAACACAAAACCATGCAGGGAGGAAAAAACCAAGCAGTCTCAGCTTCCAAAACTGGAGCCGAAGTAGTTTTCCACTGCCCATAGAGTGCAAGGCAGCAGTGCCACGTGCAGGAACACCACATGGAGCAAAGCAGTTGAACTGCTGAGTCTACTTGCTCACCTTTCCCTCAAATGCAAGTTACAATTTTCTTCCTAGGCCTCTTAAGAACTTTTAATCGCTATTGGATCTAAGCACCAGTGCTCACTGCATTACTTCAGATACTGGTAACTTTATTCCTTCACTGCAGTCTGCAGTCCTGTGGGTGCAGCATTGCATGTAGCGACTGACGCAGTTTTCTCCCCTTTCTCCAGGTCTTTCATGAAACACACTGCCACAATAACTTTGCACAGAGTACTGACTCCACTAAAGGATTCTGCCTTCTTAGCACATTTACTCATTTTGCATGGGTTTCAAGCAAGTTGATCTGTCACTACTGGTTGTGAATGAGAGGGGAACCAGGCTTATTGTGTCTATTGAGAGCTTCTGGTTGTGGACTGCAGCTTGCTTTTTCTACACCACATCATGAATGAGACAGAAAACTCAGGGATGTCTACTTCAGATGGTAAATGCCTCTGGGACATCACACCTGTGTGTTCAGTCCCAGTGCCAAGTTCTGCACCCATGTGGAAGAAAGGAGCTACCATCATTTACCTCGCACAGCTTGCAGGGATGCCCTGAAACTGGCACTAAACCAGAGTAAAACGTCCCACTGTCTGACCTGCGGTACTGCAGGTATCATGCTGTAGGAGATCAAAGAGGCAAAAAAGAGAAAAGAACTGACATAAACAGTATTCTTTTCATTCAGGCATGTCCAATACTTTATGAAATCAAGGAAGTATAGTTATTCCCACATTACCACTACATCTGAAGTATCTAACAGATTAAGCAGCACTTCTGAAAAGCTGGAGTTACAAACGCAAGTCTGTTTTTCTGCCCAGTACTTAGGCAAGCAGTAAAAAGCTGGTCCACACATAAGGAAGTGGCACTCTAAATGCCCAAGTCTGCTGTTTGAATCCTACGTGCAGAACAGAAAAAAATGCTGAAGTTGCAAAACTGTTTCTTTAGGACTGAGTAAAGCACAATTTTCTCAGTAACGTGAGCACCGCCAAGGGCATTGTAGTAATGCCTACATGGTCTTTCTGCCATTGGGCTGGTCTGATCAAAGAACAAACACTGCCTACCTTTCCCACTGCATCTCATTAGTGTGCTGCAAGAGGCATTCCATGGTAAAAAGGAAGAAGGACAGTTTTCAGAAATTTAATTACAGTTGACTAGCTGCCAAGAGTAAATACTTTAAAAATGCATTCTAATGCATGAGTTTGCATAATTCTGCTACATTATTCCATTGTCTGTAAGTCTGCTTCTACAGAACTGGAATAAAACAGGAGGCTTAAGCTTAGAAAATAGCCCTGATAGCATTTCACCAGTTTGAAAGGTGTGAAGTTTTCTGACTTTTCTAAGAGTTATGCCTGATCTTTGCCTATGAATTAGTGAGGAGAGAGCCAACCACACTTTGCCACTTCTCAAGTTAAATACAATCAATTATTCTCCTTTGATAGCAGGGGAATTTCAGACTGCATTGTTAGCTAGCCTGTGTTTTTCTCTTATTCTCTCCCTCTTGCTGCTTTTGATATCAGCTTATTTTTAAATAGGAATGTAGTTGATAGAACACAATTTTTTTTTAGGAATCAGATGTAAACATTTTCTTATTTGCCATGTTTGCAGTACCCATACACACAACCATGTATGCATACATAGAAAATATCACAGGACTGTCTACAATTTCTCCTTGTGCACAGCAACATTCTGGGACAAGTTGCATGGGCCAAATGCAAAACAAGGATAAAAAGTCAGACTTTAAGAACATAGTCTCCATTATTTATGGAAGCTGCCTGCATTTCTAAGCCCTTAAGTCATCCAACCACAGAAAGTCTAACGTCAGTGCTTTGTAAAGCTTCAATTAACACAGATGCATATTTAGTATTAGTGCAAGAGATGACCCCAAATCCAATGATTTTGTCCCCACAATAGAAAATGAAAGCCTTTTTCTAGCCTGTAATTGACACTTGCATTAACGCAGATTTCAGTCCTTGTTATTTCGTATGAAGGCAGATGAGTAATGTTAAATACCATTAAACAAGATGATTTGCACAGAAGTTTGAAACATGCATAAGGACTGTCAAATTACCACACTTCCCAAAGTAAGAAATAAAAGGGGAGGCAGAGCAGGGAGAGAAAAAAATAATCCTCTTATTCTCAGTATCCTTGCCATTTCTAGAGCCAAAACCAAACACTGTTAAAAACCAGAGATGTTAAGTAAAGGTGAAGAGTAAGCCTACTATCTTCATGCATCTCTAAGATTTGCAAACAACAGTAACTGGTGGAGTATTTAAAACAGGAAAAAAAAACCCTCAAGCAAAAAAACACTCAGTCCCCTTCTCAGTCTTTATCTATTGAAAAAAGAAAGGAAATAGTCCTGGAAACACAGTAAAAAGCCCTGCTCAAAGCAATTTTCCCATTAAGTTAACAGTTTCTTCCAGTAAGAAATGCTTTTCTCCCCTATCACCTCATATTGTTTGGACTCCTTGGTGCCAATCGGCACTTAAGGCATCCCACGATTCTGAGGTTCTGGTGGTCATCTAACATTATGATTACAACTCCATTAAATGCCTTGAGAATGCCTCCCAGGTCTTGCATCACCAGTGAACCAGCTCCATCTTGAGAGGTCTTGTGTCCCCAAGACTTCCCTTCTCTTCAAAGGAGATGCAGGTATAGAACCTTGAAGAGACTCACCCTCCCCAGTGGAACAAACCGCAGCCACAGTTTCACCATGGAACTTGTGTGTTAACCTCACTATAGATATTTGCCATAAAGAGAATTAGCTATATAGATACTCCTTCATCTACACCGTGATACACTCAGAAAAGTCCTCTATATGATCTTCCACAGAGGAACCTGGGAGCTCAGTCCCCTTCTATTTTCATATACAAACTCTTGGTAAGGTCTTCAAGTCTATCACCAAAAGCCAGATTTGCAGCTTTCACTGGCAAACAACAATGAAATGTACCATAAAAGTTCTTACAATGTGGGAGGAAGTTTCAGGCAGCTGCAGAGCAAAAGCCATCCTTACATGATACCTTTTCCAGGATCCAATTCAGCTATTTCTCAAAAACAACAAGTCTGCTGTTCAGGCCATGGTTAGTTCTGAGATACAATCCCAAGCTGCCCATATCCTAGTGCCTTGTAACCACGTGTATACTGAGATTTCACTTTATCACGTTTCTATCAGCTTAAGGACAGATTTCTTCACATGCAAACCGAACTTTTTATACCTGGGAGTAGAACGGAAATAGAAACTCATCTGGCTGCAGAATATGTAGACTGCCCACTGCCTGTGGTTATTGTCTTTTTGCTGTTAATAGGAGCTGACACAGGCCCAAGGAGTCCCACGAGCACATGCTGCTGCAAAGCTGGGGACTACTATTATTTGTGAAGTGTTTTCTCCCTTCATGAAGGAAGACTATAGCACATAAGACTGTTTCAGTGGACTGATACCATTGTTGTATTTTTAATAGATACAACTGCAAAGGGAATTGTTAACAGTACTGCTTCTATGAAAAATAGATTAGACAAAACAATACACTTTATAGAGAACTCTGCTCACATGAAGAATGATAAAATCAGTAGGGCAACTGATTCCAAATACAAGCTATGACCACCTTCCTGCAGCTGAAATAAAGAGGATTAGCAATTCTGCCAATCAGAAACCTGACCACTTCAAGTGAGGGAATTTTTAAATAGCATGTCCTTATGATGTTAAGTAAACCTGGACAAACTAGATCAGGGAAACCTTTACATAAAAACAAACAGCCTGAGAGAGAAGGAGGAACTGCTGGCTGGCAAAGACCACTTTGTGTCCGACTTTGCCATTAGTTACAGACAGCCATGCTTCTTTCCACATCCATTTAAAACACCAGCTGAGTGTTAGTCCACATTTCTAGATTTTAATATTTTCATCCCGTAACTTCCATCTACAATAGCACTTGGTTTTCCATGTTGCTATGAAGAGGAAGGGGTCACTGCCAGATATACTACAGTCATGGTATAAATTACAGAGAAAAAGCACACTTGAGTATTACATTTACTTTGTATGCCATGCATTTATTCTGTAACATAATATTCAGAGAAGGAAGATTATACTTCATAACAATTGCATTATGAATTTTACCAATCAGTACAGATGTATTTAAGGCTATATGAGAAAAAGTGGGAGTGAAAAGTAAAGCCTTGACTTTGTCTTTTGGGGAAATCTATCACTACCATTAGAGCTGTTCCAGGCAGGATGGGTAAAACCCCCAGCATGGACAGGCTGCTGCAGGATTTTAACTATCATGTTACAGACAGTGTTTTAGAAGACTTAAGACAGGACCTCTGCATAACTCTTACCAGCAGTTGTCTCTGCAAGCATAAGTCACGTTTTTCATCCAGGAGGCTGCTGATGCCTTCAAATTTCAGAACTAAATTGGTTCATGTGAATCTGGGCTCATAAACCCTTCTCTACTTACTTCCTCTGCCACAGTGCTGAATTATTTTCCTTTGTGTGATACATTCCTTGCAACCCAAATGCAGATGTTCATTGTGGGTATGCAGTACTGGGAAATTTTTTTCATTAATTATAAGCTTGCTAGGAAACACAGTTTTTGTTGCTGTGCTTACTTGGAGAGACTTACAACTTCGGGCAGGAAGGATGATCCAGGGAACTACAGGCCTGTCAGCCTGACCTCAGTCCCGGGGAAGGTTATGGAACAGTTCATCTTGGGGGTGATCACACG
>JAVSBS010011078.1:13600-64975 GCA_033124195.1 Coracias cyanogaster
GAGAGATGCTAGGAGAAAGGTTGGACTTGATGACCCTGGAGGTCCTTTCCAACCATAACGATTCTGTGATTTTGTGACTTGTGAGTAATGCCTACAAACATAATCAACACATAAGCAATTAAAGTGATCATTCAGGATGTGTTGGATTTAGACCCAGGTTTTCTTCTATACTTACCACCATGTCATGTGCATCAGTCAAAGGGAGCCTGTTGCTACTCAGACAGGAATATACTGGGTGATGAAGCCCCAGTTTGCCTCTTGGACTACTTCACTTTGCATAGGCTGGCAAACACATAATGAAATAATGACTATAACCCAGGGGTCCAGCAGCCTGCTCTTCTCCCAACAGACATGTTGTCCTCATAATAGTGATTACAAGAGAAACAAGTTAAAATCTTTTGTGGGAGAAAAGCATTTGTGGCTCCTATGTCATGACTGCATGCACAAATGATTCAACTATTATGTAAAAGAAGAAAATCTCCTCCCTTAGGAATTCTGTAAATCTACTCTTGCCTTTCTTGCTGCTTCTTACAAAAACTTCAGACATTTTGCTTTGGGTAGAGCAGATACTTCTTGTCTATGAGCATGAAGGTGTTTTTTTCATCTTTTATTCTTTTAATCGCTTCAGAAGGCAAATCAAGTAGTCTAATTGCACAAAGGCGTGAAACCTCACATCATCCAAGCTGTCTTTAGTAGACTGCTGAGAGCATACATGGAACATATATCCAGCAAGCATCTTAAAGAAGAGGAATTACAATTGCCTTGCTCCTCTTAAGGTCAAATTATATGGCACTCAAATGAGATAGGGTACATGCACATTGCTGGCAATGTAATTAATGTATTAAACCTTACTCTATTGTGACCTGTGAGAACAGCAAGGTAACTTACCCCTTTCACTGCAGATGGTCACATAGTACTTGACAAATAAAAAATTTGCACTCTGTCCTAGTACCCAATAAGACACTCTCTATGCCATCATCTTCTAATCTCCTTTTCAAATGTAAATGAGATGTCCCTCTGAAATCCACACACAAAAAGCTTTTATATATAATCTTCAAATCCAGCAATATACAGAATCCTGTGATGATACTTTACATAGATTTTAAAAGACAACTGTGTATTATATAATTTTGACTCGATGATATTATAAAATCAAAATAAGTACACAACAAGATTCAATGCTTAACCAATATTTGAGTGTTTTTTTAGATTGCCAGAAAGTAATACTTTTGAGGAACTGACTAAGAGTGCTCACTTCTTTGTGTTTTAAAAATACTAAAATAATTTTAAAAAGAAAAAAACTCAAACCCAAAACAATCCACGCCCCAAAACCCAACCCAGCTACAAACCTACGAGGTAAACAGGAAATGCAAACAAGATAAAACATCTGAACATAAAAAACCCCCAAACCTAAAACCACATGATGCTTCCAGGATTGTATCTTAAAACCTAGCCCTTCAAATCTTTTGCTCCCATGCCAAATTTTCTCTTCCAGAAACTAGGGATACTTCTCACAATGCTAAACCCAAAAATATAAATATGAACAGCCTCATTTTAGGCACTTACAGGAATCTACCCTGTGCTTCCTCTAACTCTGCTTTGCTTTTATTCTTTTCCAAACTGAAATTTCTGGGCTGTACTGGTTTACAAACAGACCCTTCCAAGCAGGGATCACAAAGAAGCACACAGCACTCTTCATGAGACAGTGATAACAGATATTGAACTTAGAGTTACACGGGAGACAATTTACCTCACCCACATACTTTGAGATTTCAGTAATCTCTATTGCTTTGCATCTGAACAAAACCAATAAATCCAAAAGCTTTGCTGTCAAAAACATTAAAAGACAAAAATGGCAACAACCAACCTTCAAACCTTGTCTAGTGAAAGAGTGCAGGTGAAATGGGAAGTTTAAAAAAATTGATAATTATTTATTTTTATAGACTGAAAATGCTGCAACAGGAGAGACTGAACCAGAGCCGTCCCACAGTAAGCTAGAAATAATGTTCATGGCACCTAACTGGAATAAGGGGAACCCAAAAGTTTGAGACGCTGATCCAAAAATCACTGAAAATAAAAATAGGAAGGCAAATATTCCACAGTCTGTCACTATGTTAACCTGTCTGGTTACTCTGGGGAAAAAAAAAAAAAAAAAAAAAAATCCATTGTGGGTGGACCTGCATAAATATTTCCAAGTAAGTTTTGCTGGAGCATGCACAACAGCTCCTTTTACTTATAATGGAAAAAAAGCGTTGGTGTAATTCCCATTAGCAATAATTAACTTATTTGGAGTGGAAAAACAGGGTCAAATTCAAAGCTAGTATAAACAAACGGAATTCCATGCTGTTATGAAACGGTTTTAAAAAAAAAATCCACTATGCATTTTATTTGCCGTCATTTTCTTTGGTACCATTTTTCCTATGGGAAGGCTGCCATATCACATAACACTAGAAAGATAAGAGAACTACTAAACCTATCTAATAGTACTGCTCTGTATCAACTGGGATGTACTGTTCAGTACTCTGAGGTTAAGAAAAGCAATGTCTAACATCAGGAGAATCATATTAGATTGCTGGAGGCAACACCACTTCTAATCCTAACCAACAGCCTTCATCACTCCAGGTTACACCTCAGGAAGCAGAGGACAACAACATGAAGGATGCTTTCCTCCTTACTTACTAGACAGGACCACTTCAGGTTGCCAAGTTATTGGACAACATCTAAGCCATCAGATCATCTTGAAAACACCACATTTAGTTAAAACTTTCTTGTCCCCTTACTTCTTTATCATCCTTCTTTCATTAAATGCAAGCCTGGACATTGAACCTCAGAACGGCATCCTCCTTTGCTGCTGCCAAAACTAACCCTGGTACGAGGGATATTTCTGTTTCTAAGTGGCCCAGGCACATCCCTGTACTTATTAAAAAAAAATTAGAACAAGAAGCAGCAAATCACTGTTTTTTTAATAACGATTCCTTAAGCACAATTGTAAAGTATTCTCACACTGTTTCATAGCATCTCTCTCAAGGACTTGTAAAAAGCACGTTTTTAGAGACCCATGCATCTAAACAACTTCAGCAGGTTGAAAGAAACATAGGTAAGAAAAAAGTGGAGTGGGGAAGAAAATGTTTATTTTTTTTTCCACCCCCCTTGGCATTTGTAGAGAAGCTTTGAAGGAATCAATATTCTCAGATTTATAAGAAAAGCAAGCAGGGGGCCCCAAATTTCATGGCATTTACAGAAGCAGACTTCCTGTTAGCTCCACCAAGGAAATGTCAGATCACAATGACAGCCCACATCAGCAGCTACCTGAGAGCCATCACATTGACTAAATAGCCTGGAAATGGGGAACTGTGTGAGTCATCAGCTGGAAAGTGCTAAGAAGCTGTCAAAAAACAAACCCGAACTCAAAACACATACACAAGATACTGTGGTGTTTTTAGCCAGAAGTGAACATAGAAATAGGTCTTCCAGTTATAAATTATTTTTGGTGCTACAGAGAAATGATGTGCAAAGGTGATCTCACTGGATAACAGCCCCCTGCAGAGCAAACAGAGACGGTAACTACTCTTGCTACCTCGATAGCTCTGGGGTGATTTGCCATAATGTGCCAAGTCCAACTTCAGGAGCAAAATCTTCTCTGTGGGAAACAGTGACTGATGTTTGACCACAAGCACTACGGTACCGTTATCATAGGGAAAGCAAGCAGCAGAGATATTGCATCCCTTCAAAAAGAACTTTGAAAGCTGCATTGATTTTTAGCTTATTTAAAAAACATAAGGGGTATAAAGAAACCAAGAAAAAAAAAATCATGTAAATGCATATTGCAAATGCTCTATTGGCTCATCTGGGCAAAACCTGCAAAAATAGCAACTTGTGAGAATGGTTGTTGGCCTGGGTGCAGGCCAATCAATCAATTATAATTTAAGTGCAAGCTGCTCTGATAGAGACATTAGTTCCCTACTATATTGCATTCACCAGTTTAAGGGGAAAAAAAAAGAAAAGTCAAAACCAGAGACCTCTAGGATTGGAGCTCGCCAATGACTCACAGATGTCAGAGAGAACCTTGTTCATCAGATGCAATGATTTGTCAAAATGTTCCATATTTACAGAACAAAAGAAATGTTCCCTTTTCAGAATAAGTGATTTCCTAAGAGTACGGGCATCTAGATTATATATTCTTATAATGTCTAGGATGGAAGAAATTAAATTAAGAAAACTGTTGCCAAGCCAACAGGTACTAATGCTCATCAGAATGTAGTTTTCAAACAGCACACCACACCCATCATGACGTGAAATATGTAATAGGCTACTTTCCAGAATGACAGACAAATATTTTTCTTTTAAAAACAGAATTTGGGCATGGAGGAGGGAAGTTGGTAGAAATATAACCAAGTAAACATATATATTATCCAAAAAATTCACTAAAATGACAAGTACTGAAAGAAACATCCCCGTGCCCAGAAGAAGATGGCAGTATATCCTGCATTCATTAACAGCCAGCTTATGGCTTGCCAACCACCTGAACTTTTTCCAAATGCTTTAGCTAGCTCAAATTTGACTGCAGTCCATCTTGGCTACAAATTTAAAAATATGTCTTTCCGTTCATGTATATTGCAATCATTTCGCAAGTGCTAAAGCTAGGCATTACAATTACAACATGCATTACTCAAGCATTTATGTGCTCTATTTGGTTATTTTTATCACATTCATGCATGCAAATGTACATCTCAAATCATTCAGACCACATCAATTTCAGTTCATTTAAATCATAGAAAACCTCTATGTTCGCTTCAAAAATTAATACACCTATGAAATTCCTTAATCAGCAATAGGAAACATTTTGTTTAAATGCCTTATTTTTCAGGCAATATGCACTTAGTTCTTCAGCTTAACTAGCAGTTACATTAGTTCAGTATGTGAAAGCTGTTTCCTACAACCAAAACACTTCATGGACGCTACCAATCTAGGGTCATTTTCCTATACAACTTTGATTTAGGAAGGAGATACAGGGAAAAACTCAGATTATATTCAGGAGACTATTTCATTCTCTATGGAAATTTGTACAGCTGGATCAAACTTGTTTTCTTGATGGGAAAGTTTCCCGGTATATTTCCTACACTGAAAAATGACAGTAAACTAAAAAGATAGCACCAGAAAGGCATTTGTTGGCTTTTTAATACCTGAGAACTAACTTCTCCTCATGAATTTTTGGGGTTTTTTTGCATTGACGAAAGTTACATTGACAGGATCTATCACTGCATGGCTTTGTGGCACAGTGGGGAGGAATCATATATAAAAAAACATACCTAGCCACCTTAATTTAGCAACTACAATGCAGAAAGTACAGTCCTGGACACTTGCTTGTTTGCCAGTATCCTCTGATGAACGTGAAGCAGAACATTGTAATTGTAAGTGCAAACCACTGTATTTCCAGGGTGGCCTGTTATAATTCTCCAACAGCATGCCATCTCCATCTGCAATACCAATATTGCACCTTGCATTTCTGTGTCTATGTGTGGGTACGCACATGTAGTCACCTCTCCCATCTTTTGCCAAATCTGTGATTTTCCTGAGGTCTTATTTCCTACGTCTTCAAAACAGTAAGGTTCTATTGGAACAGTTTTCCAGTAAGGTAACTGCTTGAATATTCTTGGCATACTCCTTAGAAAAAACCCCAAACAATGACAACAAAGTACATTTGCTAACAGATGCACGTCACAAGGCACTGGCAGCAGGCAGCGGCAGGGTGGTCTCTGTGGGGAGAGGCTGGGGCTGCCCCGGGTTGGACACAGCTGGTTTCAGCCAGCTCCAACCAACCCATTGCAGGGCACAGCTGAGCCCCATAGCCAAGATGGTGGCATCTCTGGGAAAATGTAGTTAAGAAAGGGAAGAAAACACGAGCGAGAAGAGGAGGCAGCATGGAGCAAGAAGGGGTGATGAAAGTAGCAGAGAAGATTAAGTTTGGAGCAGGTGGAGGAGAAGGTGCTCAACAGCAGATGAGACATTTCTGAGGGACTGTGGCCCTTGCATCCATGCAAGATGAACTTGTTGTTAACCATGAAGCAGCAATATGCCCTTGTGGCCAAGAAGGCCAATGGCATCCTGGGCTGCATTAAAAAGAGTGTGACCAGCAGGTTGACAGAGGTTCTCCTCCCCCTCTATTCTGCCCTGGTAAGACCACATCTGGAGTATTGTGGCCAGTTCTGGGCTCTCCAGTTCAAGAGGGATAGGGAAATACTGGAGACAGTCCAACGGAGGGCTACAAAGACGATTAAAGGACTGGAACATCTCCCTTATGAGGAAAGGCTGATAGACCTGGGGCTGTTTAGCCTGGAGAAGAGAAGACTGAGAGGGGATCTTATAAATATCTGACAGGTAAGGAAGATGGGACCAGTCTCTTTTCAGTGGTGCTCAGTGATGGGACAAGGGGCAACAGGCACAACCAGAACACAGGAAGTTCCACCTCAACATGAGGAAAAGCCTCTTTACTGTGAGGGCAGCAGAGCACTGGTTGCCCAGAGAGGTTGTGGGGTCCCCTTCTCTGAAGACTTTCAAAACCCACCTGGACATGTTCCTGTGTAATCTGCCCTAGATGAACCTGCTTTTGCAGGGAAGTTGGACTGGACGATCTCCAGAGATCCCTTCCAACCCCTTCCATTCTGTGATTCTGTGAACATCTTATACCTGAAGGGATGGGGAGACAATGGTCCCAGCTCTGTGTATATTGTAGCCTGTTTCCTTGTAGCATCAGATTTACCACAGCACAGCAGTAGTAAACATTCATTTTCATCACATGTATTGTTACAAATCTCACTTAGAAATGATTCTGACATTTTCTAGTAGGAATGCTCAGCTCTTCACAGATCTCTTCCACATCAGTAATGAGTTTCAGCAGTGACAAATTATACCCTCTGTCATTTTTTCTCACTCATCTTCTCAATACCTATTTTCTTCAGTATTCCCTGCTGAGAACCCTTTAAAAGTTTGAATCACCTTTTGACATAATAGACAGACTAGTGGTTCAATAAAAAAATATTAAATCTTGAAGGATTAAAACTCCATATACTACTGGAGGAGGGAAAGAGGCATTCAACAGGTGGGATGTCTACCTAAATCAAGTTACCTTAACTGAAAAGCTTGGGTAGTTTGTTGTTGAAGACAGAGGCTGATACAAACAAAAGTATTTCTAAAAGTGAACCCCTTTACCTTAGAACTGTCTGTTAAAAGACATTAATATCTCCCAACAGAAAGCTATGTACTTCATTTTGCTTTGTTCAGTCCTTATACGCACATCTTTTCAGGTATAAGGATTTAATATTAGGAACCCATTTTTCATAGTTATACCTTTCATTCTAACAGCTAATAGCAAAATGCATCACTTTTAATTTTGAAACATGATAGCAATTTCAAAGTTTCCAGAACTCTGCAGAATTAACTTTGTATATATTTACCCAGAGGTTAGATACTTACATATGTTTATTTTTGTTAGTCTATGTCTGCTTTGTCATCCATCATTCTAAATATTATTTCCACCAGCTGGTAAATAAGCTTAAAAATTTGCTACAACATACCAGAGATGATGAATACCCGTCAACCGTGATCACTTAATCGAACAGCCACAACTCTCTTTACCCAGATGAAACTTGCTATCTCAAACCAGCTCCTCCTTTTAACAGATAGCCATGATCAAATACAGACAAGAACATAAACAGTATCCACAGTCAATTTTCTCTCAACTTGGGATAAAATATGGGTATAAAGGCCCCAACTTTCCTTCTTTTGTGTGAACACTTGCAGGCTGCCTTGCTGCCTGACCACCTAATTCTCCATGGTTTTTTTGATTCAGAAAGATAAATGTCCTACTTCCCTGGTGTCACCTCAGTTCAATCCATGGCACACATAGCCATGACAATAACTGCAATCTGGAAGGTATTTGGTTGGAGAAAGACTTGACAAACAGAAGCAGACAGAAACAGAAACTGGACAAGAAAGCTGTTTAGAGTCAGGTTTCTGAACTTGGGCATGACAAATCCCACAGTAGTTCTGTAATAATAAATGTATTAACTAACTGTATTATTATATACTATTGCAACATATTACATTTTTTTAATTTGGTATTATTAATGATAACATACAAACATATCAGTTATAATGAAAAATGCAGTTTTTCATAACTGGGCTGGAGCACTTGGAATATGAAGATCCATAAAAAAAACTTTGTTCTACTGAAGATAATGGCTAAAATCTCCTCCACTGTAAATCCTATTTCTACCTTCAACCTCCCTTTTCTTGGGAAGCAAGGGACTGTTTGCTTACTGTCAGACTCCTATAAAGTTTTATTTTATTACAAGGAATGTAAAGAAGTTCACAATCACCTACTCCAAAGTATATCTGAAATGCCAAATTCTGCTTTTTTTTTTTTTCAGTGACATCAGAAATTTCACTGAGTTGTGCATCAACTAAGGGTTGATGAAAAGACTTCTGTAAACTGCCATAGATTCTGAATTTCAGTGGTAGCCTCTCCCTTCTTAGAGGGGTGTAATAAACGCATGTGTACTATACACACATACATGTAGTATATACTTGACATGTATTTGTTACATAGAAGTCTGATGATTGATAAAAAAATAATGCAAGACAAAATAAAACAGGACTAAAAAGCCAGGGTGAAATGCATTTTTAGAGTAGCCTTATGAAAAAGTAGAGCCAGGTCTGACAAACTCAAGATGTTTTAGCATAATGTAAACCCTTCAATTAAATACAGTTTTAGATCTAATTTTTTATACTGAAGCACAGTGACTCTCCCTACAATGAATAAATCTACTTTTTTACATATTATAAAGCTATGAAGTATAAGAAGTTCATGGTGACGATAGCAATCCTTCCAACATCTCCAGAAACATCAATTCACCCATTAAATAAAAATTTCTAAAATTTTACCATCATTTTCCATCTCTGCTCCTTTCCCTCTCCCCTCCTTTTACTTTTTTAATTAAAGTTTCTGAGTAGCATTGATTGAAAGGTCTTTTATCCTCTTATTGCTTTTTTAATTCTTTACCTCAGTCCTTTCATACTCCTCCTTAATCATGAATGCAAATAAAATTCAAAGTGTAATCAGCAGCTGCCTAAGGAGAGCATTGAGCTCTGTTGCCATGGAAACAGTCAAGTCAGTCCTTGACCAGAGGAAGAATCACACCTACCTTTTTGCCTTATTCCCTTCACCATCCCTCACCCCCTTTGGTTTCAAACTACACACGCTTCCCTGGAACGTTCAATATCTGACAACAAATATTTGCCAATGATCTAACGCCAAATGATCACCACCATGGTGGTCTTTTTCGTACAAAACCAACCACCAGCAGCAGTAGTTTATGTGCTAGATGTCCACACTAAGCACTATCCTCAGGCTCAAGGGTACAGGGTAAGGGTCCTGGTTGCCCAGAATAACCACTCACCCAGACTGTGTATGTCTACAAACACCACTTCCTCAGTTAGAAGCGCTACATCTTTTTCACTTCAACATCTAGAGAGATGACATCATTACCCTCCCATAAAATGTCTCTAATAAAACCTAATTGACCTGTTAAAACAAACTTAAAGGTCCCAAGAGAGAGGAATTTTCAGATACGAATAGGAAATTCACATGAACTATGACTCCTTTTTTACTCTGAGTTTATTTGTCAAAGTATATCACCAATTACATCAACACTGCCCATCACATTTTAGCAACTAATGATGTTGCCAAAGTTAGAGCACTAGATTTTGGTCCAGTTATTAACAGGAGACTAAACTAGACAGATGTCCCTGCAACATTACAAGGCAAATGTTTAATGTAAGAGAGATGCTTCCAACTACCTCTATATTGGTGTTAGCTCTATGGAAAAAGAGGAGCAAAGTGTAACAGAACTGCATAGACAGGGCCATAGTGCTGTTCCCTCCAGGTCTGATGGTGACCTCATGATGTGGGTTGACCCTAGATGGATGCCAGGTTCCCACCAAAGGTGTTCTATCACTTCCTTCCTCAACCGGGCAGGGGAAAGAAAATATAGTAAAAGGCTTGTAGGTTGAGGTAAGGACAAAGGAGGATCATTCAGCAATTTCATCACAGGAAAAACAGACTCAACTTGGGGAAATTAATTTACTATCAATCAAATCAGAGTAGGATGATGATAAAACCCCCAGATCCTGCAAACACCTTCACACCCTGCTCTCTTCTTCTCAGGCTTAACTTTACTCCCTATTTTCTCTACCTCCTCCCTGTCAACAGTGCAGGGGGATGGGGAATGGAAGTTGTGGTCAGTTCATCACATCTTTACTGCACCACAGGAAGAAGACTTCTCACACTCTTCCCCAGATCCATCATGGGGTCCCTTCCACAGGAATCAAATTTCTTCAATGGGAGTCCTTTCAATGGGCTGCAGTTCTTCATGAACTGCTCCTGTGTGGTTTCTTTCCACAGGGTGTAGTCCTTCAGGAACAGATTGCTCCAGTGTGGGTCCCCCATAGGGTCACAAGTCTTGCCAGCAAACCTACTCCAGCATAGGCTCCTCTCTCCATGGGTCTGCAGGTTCAGCCAGAAGCCTGCTCCAGTGCAGGTTTCCCATGGGGTCACAGCCTCCTTTGGGCATCCACCTTCTCACTCCTCTCTCTGGCTGCAATTGCGCAGGGCTTTTTTTTTTTCTCCCTTCTTAAATATGTTATCACAGAGGTGCTATCATCACTGATTGGCTTGGCCTTGGCCAGTGGTGGGTTCATCTTGGAGTCAGCTGGCATTGGCTCTGTTGGACCTGAGGGAAGCTTTTGGAGTCTTCTCACAGAAGGCAGTCCTGTAGAACCCCTGCTACCAAAACATTGCCATGCAAACCCAATACACCTCAACACCTAGATGTACTGCACAGTGGCTCTTTCTCACTAAAAAAAAGTGCCACAGCCTTCAGTGCTGCTGGCACACTACAGGAAAAATAATATATTCAATTAAACATACATTATATGAACTACTTATATGATTCACAGAACAACTGTTCTAACATCCTGCACTTCCACCTGCTCACTGGTTTGCTAAAGTTCTTGCCATACTTTGATATTTAGCATACTTTGTCAGTGTAAATACCTTAGCCCACTGATTCCAAAAAAGGGGAAAAAAAATGACATTGGATTGTTTCTGAAAACCCCAAAACAGAGCTGGATAAAATCCCCTTTAGATAAACCACAAAAGATGTGAAGAAGTGGAAGTATCTGATAATGTTGGCCAGTTTTGTCTTATTTCACCACAGCTGGAGCTTTTGCCCAGCATTTGATAAATGACTGACTCTTATGTTGTTTTTTGGTAAGTGCACCAGGACTCAACAAATAGTAAATATGCTTGAGCCATTCAGCACTAATTAAACTTTCAAATAAATAATAAACCCTGTAATCTCTCAAGCTCAGACAGAATCCTCAGGGTCAGCCATTGTCCTGATTGAGGCAACTGGGTATTTAAAGTCCTTGTATACATGCATATACATATACATACACACACATTCAAGAAAGTAAATGAAAACAAAATAATAAATAAAAAAAAATAATTTGTTTACCTGGAAACCACATTAAATGGCCAAAATCTATAAATTCATGCTTACTTAAGATTTGGTTAATTGCACTTTTACCCCTTGGCACTTGTTGAATGCATCTTCATTAAGTGGAATTCTTAGTTAAAATGTCCCAATTAAGCCACAGTCATCTCCATTCACTCTCATTATGCCAAATCAGTCTCATCAGAGATGTCCCCCTGATGTCCCAACTCTAATAAGTCTGTTCGAATGAAACAAAAGTAAATCACACAGGATGCCACCACACACACTGGGGAGAAGGCAAAACTGAAATACACCACCTTCCCCTGCTGAGTGAATTTCATTTTAAGACATTCCCAATTATCTCTGGGAACAGAGAGAACCAGCTTGCTCTTTCTTTTCAAATTGAGATCTGACAATTAACTGTACACGACTACCTTCCTGTAACATCTTTATTCCTCTTTCAATCATTTGAGAGCTGTGTGCAGCACAGAGCATACTTGCAAGGAAGACAAAAAGGCAAGTCCTTCAAAGGAACCATGTGCTTTCTAAGACTTCATATAATTAACTGTCATATTAAGAAACTAGGAGGCCCTTAGGTAAAAGCAGAGCTCAACAGTCAAAGTACTTGTCAAACATCAGCTACATAAAGCCTATGAAACATTGTATCAGGTCTACATTGTGGTTATAGACAGTATTTTTTGCTGAGAATTGTAAACTCTGTTTGCCTTTTGAAACACCCACTGTGGCAAGAAATGCTCAAAAGTTTATTTTGAATGTTTATTTTATTTGCAGCAAAGAAGGCAACAGAGAAACCACCACTAGAAGAACAGAATCAAAACAGGAGATAAATGAAAAGATAGAAGAAACACAAACCAACAAAAAAACCCCCAAAAAAACCACCAAGAAAAGCAAGCCGAGAAGAAAATGCGCTGACACCCTATTAGGACGACACTTGTTTTGGCACCACATCTTCCTGGCTTTATGCCAGATGCTTACTCCAAATAAAAATATCATGCATTGATATAAGACTTGATGTAAATATTAGCAACAAAGCATAATATAATCTAGCAGATTCATCTAACATTGCAATCTCTTGTGGATAGCCATTATCGTAAGAAAGACAGATTTTTTTTTTTAAAGAAAATTAATTACAGAGAATGACTATAAAAATTATAACCATAGAATCATTAAGGTTGGAAAAGACCTCTAAGTTCATCAAGTCCAACCGTCAACGCAACACTACCACGACCACTAAACCATGTGCTGAAGTGCCACATCTACACAGTTTTTGAACACCTCCAGGGCTGGTGACTCCATCACTTCTCTCGGCAGCCTGTTTCAGTGCTTGACCACTCTTTCAGTAAATACATTTTTCTAATACCCAATCTAAACCTCCCCTGGTGCAACTTGAGACCATTCCCTCTCATGCTATCACTGGTTACTTGTTAGGAGAGACTGCCACCCACCTCTCTACAATCTCCTTTCGAGAGGAAAAAAAAGAAGAAAATAGGAATTATATAGAATGTATAACTTCATTCTTAATTTCTCTAACTGGGTATGATTCAGCAATGAAGAAAGCACATGGTATCATTAGTGTAAAGGACTCCTTGACCTGGTCCGCTTTCCTGCTTTATGACAGAGTAGTGAGGATAGGAAAAATGGTGAAATATGTTGAAAATACATTTTATCTTACAGTGCTTATTTTAAAAAAAAAGGAAGAAACCCCAGCATTAATGCAGTAACATCTCCATACATATTTGGTTTGTTGAGGCAGGTCTAAACTGAGAAGTCCAAATTCAAATTAACATTTGAAAAAACACAAAATCCACCTCTCTCTGAACAACTAGTAATCACAAAATAAAGGAAGGCACTCTGCCCTCGTCTTACAGACTGTGATTCTTAACCATGATAAAACATGATGTCTGTACCAACAATTATTTCAACACTGCCTCTGGACAGCCCCTGAGTTCTTTTCTTCTCTCTTAACTGTTTACCATGTTGTATATTTATAATTCACGTCCTTTAATTACACTAATATATTTTATCTGAAAGTTGCTATTGTTGCTAATTTTTTTTTTTTACTCTCACTCCTGCTTAATACATTCTTTCAAAACCACACCCAGAAACCCATGTCTTTTTCCTAGGTATTAAATTTTACATCAGGGTCGCTAGCAGTTAGTTGCAAGCCTCTGTTAGCACCATACATTTTATGCTCTTGTGAACATGCTCTTACCATGTCTTTTACCATTATGTTGCTCTACATTTTCTGAGACCAGCCTTGTGGGAGCACAGAGAAGTTACCTACACTGAAGGAAAACTGTAGAGAATCACATCACACTGTGTCTTCTGGAAATCACCCGAAGCTTCAATGGGATGATAATGACTAGCAATCTACTCATTGCCTTTGTACACAGTAGCTAGAAGTTGAACCTCTTACAGTGCTTTTCATCCCTATCCCACTGGTTTGTGGCACAGGCAAGCTCTCGAGTCGTTTCATGGTGTGAAAAGAGGAGGTGGAAACACTATTGTTTTCATTTGAAGCAGTGAAGTCCCAAGACTTCACTGGGTCTTATTTAAGAAGACTAACTCACATGTCATTTAGCTACTGATGTTGGAGCTAAACTTTCAAAAACTTAATTTCTGTGTGTTGAATAACTTCCCTTTTGTTTGTTACTTACTTGCACAAGACAGGTGGGACAGATGACTTGTTCACTTGTATTGAATATTTTCTTGCATTCTGAAAACTTAAAATCAATACGTGGTACTGCTTTTAGAACACATCTCTGTCTTTAATTTCTATTAGTGCTGCATTATGGTACATTTCCACTAGAAATGTCTCAAAACTGTTTAATATTGCTGGAAGTAATGCACATATACAAAATGTATATTCATGATGTGCTTTCTGTGCACTGGGATGGTTAGGAGGTGAATAGAGAAAATTATCCTATGATTTTTAAAAATTTATTTAAAGCTTAACTGTATCATGCCATTTTCAGGTAGCTTCAGCTCATTTCTATCTCACATAAACCTTTATTTATTCTTCCTTAGCTTTTAAAAATAACCCTCTATTTTCCCCTGTAAAATCTGATTGGAAAAATTCTCCATCTTACATCAGAAAGTAAGGCAGGCTGTGAAGAAAAAACACTATTCAAAATGAAGTCAGAATGTAATAATAATTACAATAGATGCATTTGAGTACACATTTGCATGAATAAGACGTCAAAAGTCACCGCATTATTAATTGTTACATATTTTAGGTTTTAAATTTGGAAATAGTCTGCTTTCCCTTAGTATCAAAATAAGCCAGTTACTCTTTTACTCTAACAGCCTTCAATCTTTCTCTTGAACTAAAATGTTACTTTAAAAGCAAAGGCTATTTGATGAAAAATTATTTTGTTCTATTTTTCCTTTCTGATCAAGCATGTCTCTGTAATTTCTACATGAAATTATCTTCATTCTCCAGGAATAATCTGCATTAAATGGATTGTTTAAAAAATAATGTATCTATTGTTCTGACTGTGAAATGTAAAGAAGCATGGTAACAGCACTCAGTCTTCCAGTGCAGAAGAGCAGTGTGCAAGATACTGAAATGCTTTAGCTAGCAAATAACTGCAATATTACTTCAAACAGCATAAACTTGATTGCAAGGTCAAATTAAAAAAAAAAACAAACAGAAAACAACCTACACTCCAAACACCCAACATCAAATCTGCATTTGGCAACTACTTATCTGATTCACAAAAAATTGCACCTTCCATTTATCTTTTACAGCTGAAAACTCCTATATCAGACATCATTGCCCCTTTCTCCTTCCCCAGAATTAAATGGGATAAAAATATACTGCACACTCAGTAAAACTAAGACAGCTGATAATCAGCACAAGCCATAACAATGTTAGAACTCTGAGTAAAGTAGGATGGGGTTTCACTGCTATTTCTGGGAGTTCAGAGCTACAATAAATACAGCCAATTGCGATGTAAGTAGCTTAAGTAATTCTAGTTTAACAAGTCTGGTTCATTTAAATTAAATTTTTTCTAGTCACTTTTGTAAGTCAAGAGTTAGGTGGAATTATTTGATATAAAAGTAGAGTTTAGGGACATATCAGTATCGTAAGGCAAGTTTTGGGCATTTAAATGGTTTTTATATACTCCACAGTTATTGCTACTTTGTTTCATCTTGTGTTTGCATACCCTCAGAAGTGAAAGCTCCAATAGATGTGGGGGGAAAACAGAGCAATTTATTTGCATCTTGTTTAATGTGCCTATAGAAACTGCTAACATTTCTCCACTGTGGTTGCCTTTCTAGGTTTCCCATTTATATGCTTCAGCTGTCCTCCTTAATAACAAAGTCTTTTATTCAGGAAGCAATGCCTGAATATGAAATATTATGGATCAGCTTGTTTTTAATGTAGAAAAAAGCATGGCACAGTAAAATAAAAAATAAGTTGTAGTGCCTCCAAAAAAAAGGATTTTATAACTCAAAATCATTCTTTGTAGATAGTGCTTTATTACAGCTATACTCACTTTGTTTTAACCAGGAATTAAAGCAGAACTTAAGCAATAAAAACAAAACTGTCATTACAAGCTAAAGAAGTCAGTAAAAGAACAAAGACCCCAATGACAAATCAAAGACATGCAGAAAAACCACACTCTCCTTCACCACAGAAGGAGTAAGTTTTCCTTTGCTTGCAGAATTTCTTGACACATCTGCATTCCCTAAAAACTACACTCCAGACTACATAACTTTGTAACCAATAGACTCATGTTAACAACTGTTTCCATAGAAAGGCAGAATTTTGCTTCTCTCCACTTAACCTGGAAACGTTGGAGGAAGTTATCAGGCATGAACATAAATAAATGCTATTCATAACTAATTAAGGCATGCTGAAACAATCAAAAGACATAGAAGTGAATGCAATGCCCCAGCACCATGGCCACTAACCAAACTGCAAAGAGCAAATGCAATTGTTTCACATCATAATGTAAAATAATTTCTTGTTCAAGGGACAGAACTGGCCCTGAGTATCAGGCACAGACTTCAGATAGTAATTTTTAAACTATTTGAACTAAACAGTCCTCTATGCAATATTCCTGATGCAGCGAAGCTTACATGTACCTGATGCTCTGCTGAATCAGGCCCTTACAGGTACTTAGAGCACTAATCTATAAAAGGAAAACATACATTTGAAGTTATAAAGAGCTAAATGCTACTTGGTATATTTAAAAAAAAAAATACAAGAGGTAAATTATTAAAAGCTCTACAAAGATAATTTTATTCCAGTCAAAACTCTTAACTGCTGCTGGAAGTTATGTAAATATTGAAGCATAACCAATTACCTGCTGTGGATTTCTTAGCTGTAAACAATGTGATGCTTTACAACACTTCAAATACACTATTCACATTTCTTTTCTACCGTATCCTATATGCAAATGTACCTGTGCTCTTCTGCTACGGCATAATATGATGAAAACTGAGAGAAACAGCTAAATTTTTATTTAGAGGACTGATATGTCTGCATGCTTTGGTTTATTCTGCCTTCAGCAACTCCACAAACAGCTATTAGATCTCCAGTGTACAAAGCCTTGATACACTGATTTCACTTTTACCTAGTAGCCTAATGACCCCTGAAGTTTATACATTTAATTAACCATCTCAGATGGCTTCCTTTTCACCATTTTCTGTGCTGACTCCTGGCTCAGCTTACCAACTAGGGTGCAAAGTGACTGTTTTACCTCTCTGGTCACAAGTATTTTTGTGGGAGGGCAAGAATATACTAAGATACGTACAATAGGCTTATATTTCCTAAATTATGATTGAGTGATTTTCAGGTTTTATTTACTTGGTCAGTTAAGGCAGAAGATGTCACTTTACCTCTAACTTTACAAGGTTAAACTAACCTCACACCTTGAGAAAAAAATCCAGCCTCCATGGCTTTCCTCAAGGGTCTGAACTATGCACTAGAGGAAAAAAAGAAAAGTTTGTATTCTCAAACAACAAAACAATCAGGAAAACTGCTTCACAGATTTGACTTCTCTGAGTCAGAAATATCTTCTCTTAAGGTTGGATATGAGGATTTCTTTGAGTACCTGTTGGCCATTCTAGATCAACATCTTAAAGAAAGGACACAACACAATTTGACACAGACATGTTGCAGTGGGTCCAAAGGAGGGCCATGAAGATGATCAGAGGTCTGGAACACCTCTCCTACAAGAACAGGCTGAGAGAGTTGGGGTTGTTCAGCTTGGAGAAGAGAAGGCAGATCTCACGGCAGCCTTCCAGGAAAGGGAGCCTCCAGGAAAGCCTGGAAGGGATGTTTTACAAGTGCTTGTAGTGACAGGACAAGGGGTAATGGCTTTAAACAGGAAGAGGGCAGATTTAGATCAGAAATCAGGAAGAAGTTTTTCCACTATGAGGATGGTGAGACACTGGACCAGGTTGCTCAGGGAGGTTGTGGATGCCCCAACACTGGATGTGTTCAAGACTAGGTTGGATGAGGCTCTGAGCAACCTGGAAGGTGTCTCTGCCCATGGCAGGGGGGTTGGAACTAGATGATCTTTAAGGTCTCTTCCAACTCAAACCATCCTATGATTCTATGACTTCAAGTCAAAATGGTATTCACATTCATATTCTGTCAGATGAAATGTAAGTGTGCACAAGCCCAGTAAAATATCTGCATGGTACTAACAGACAATGAAATGCTTGAGGTAGGAATAAATACCTTGGAAATTATGGCTTGGCTGGATATTTTGTATAAAACAGTCTAAAAATGGAAGTAATTTCTCCTATGTACAGTGTGGGGAAGCCCTTAGTAAACACTGATGTTATTATATGTACAGTACTTAATGCTTTCCTAGTTTATGTTTGATTTACAGATAAAAATGTTCTGCAGATTTCTCCAGCTGTGCTCCCTTAGCAGATTGTGAGATGCAGCAAGCTGTTTGAGAGCAGCTGCTAGTTCACATGTACTTTTATTTGCATCAGTGTAAAATAGCAGCTTACTACATGAATAAAACATGCTTTCTCTTTGCCCTATTCTGGTAGAAAGATTTATCTATTCAATTTAGTTTTACATAGAGGAGAGCTTTATTTTTAAATAAGACTGGTTTTTTTTTTTTTAATTAAAAAGAATTTTCAATTATGTATTTTAAGATTCTGAAAAGCCCACATAGTCTTTTTGGAATGTGTGGGATTTCTTTTTGGTCAGAGGAGGGATATCGTTGCAAATAGCTTGAAAAAGGTGTTCGGTCTATACGTTGTTTGGAAAGCCCACCTCCATGCCAATCGTCAAAATGACCAAACACACAGTATATAGCTGAAATATGCCATCTTTGATAGCAATGATAACTACAAAATACTTTGGAAATTTTCCAATTTACTGGCTAATTCTAAATATCAATGGAGTTCTTAATGATGACCTGTTATCCCAATGCCACAGGTACAAATCATCATGTAATTTCAATTGAAATAAGTAAGCCATAGGACACCTCTGAGAGAGGTTTTAAAGTGTTTAAAGCCCATGTAAACTGGATACACACCCATCAGCTCCCAGTGAGGCTGATCCTGACCTTCCACACCCAGTGGAATACAGAGAGGCCCTTGCTGTGCAAGGCCACTGACCTCTCCTGTAACTTCCCTAGGTTTACAGTCTCTCTCATCACTTGGCTGGGAACTAGGCTCCAGCCAAGAACCTAAGAGAAATAACGCAATCAGCAGCTCTTGACAGCTGTGTGCCTTTTTGTTGTATTCCCCTTGAATGCTTTCAAAAAAGCTCTGTTTTGTAAGGAGCATTTGCCTTTCTGGTGCCTTAATTTCCTTATTTCTGTCTTAGTTTCTTTCTTAACCCTGCATTTTTACTATTTAGCTAATACACTAGGCTGTTTGGATCTGGTTATGGCTTACAAATTGAATAAAAGCATTAAACTTACTTCCCACTTCACTACCTAACGGGCAGATTTATCCGCTTTTTCTCTGCGCTTCTTCCCTCCCAGGCAGTGGGGAGTATATCAAGATGAATGTGAAAAAGCCAAACGTTTTGAACTAACTTGTTGCCTACAGAAGTTCCTGGAGCAATGAGCCCCGCTGCCTATATATGGTTCTTTTGTTTCTTTGGACAATCTCTGAGGTCATTTAATGGTCTTTTCCCCACCATATAACCTCCATTGAAGTACTGTAAGAAACAGTGAGTGAATAAATGAATTCTTTATCTTGTTTATAGCTCTCATGATTTTTGACAACATGATTGTATTCTCCTCAAGAATCCTATTCTATTTAACCTCTCTGTGCCTAAGAATGGCAGAGTTCACCTAATCTGAATTTCAGCTGACCATATTTTTAATAGTACTGTTTGAAAATTAAATCACAAAGCCTCAGCTGAACCCGACTGCATTTGTATACTGCCACTATGGATTTCACATTCTCCTGAAATATCTACAAAAAGGCTTTTCCCATTTAATCACAGTGAACCTTAGGCTAGTAGCAAGAACTCGGCATATTCAGTCCCCTGTCCCTTCACCATTTCACAAAAGAAATACACTCCAGTATAAACATGTACGGTAGAACAGTGAACATGATAGCAACATCCTATTAACATCACTGAGAGACATGGGAACAAAGTGTACTGGAAACTTTATTCAAATAGGGAAGGATAGGAAAGGAATTAAGCTAATTGGAAGTGGTCAGTACATTAGAAATAAAAATTAAAAAAAATAATTTGAGGTTAAATATGAATGTACATACTGAGTAAAAAGATTGGAAGGCAGATAGAAAAACTAACACAAGTGAGCTAAGGTTTACGTTACTGAGGACAAAGATAAGTCAAATCTTTTTACCAAACCCTTCTCTCATACTTACTGCTGATTCTTTTTGCCATATTTCTCTACCTGCAGCATTCAGCCAGCATGAGCTGTGGAAAGCAATCTATAGTTCACTGAAGCAGATTAAATGCCTAGAGCCCCTGTTCTCCGTTTTCACAGCAGTTTTCCAAGTCACTTCTTATTGGTATTAAAGACATAGCTGCCTAAAGTGACTGAAAATTAGTTCTAAAAAATATCCTTCATTCAAAGCACTCAGGAAACAACATCCTCAAGAGCCAGACAAAAAGAAGAGTTATCACACTCATTCCTGTTCCGTTTCTCAAAGAAAAGGCATTACAGTTTAATTCCTGGCTCCAAACAGATCTTGTGGTTTGGATCTTATGAAGCCTTATGAGGAATGAGTAACAAGGTTTGGTATCAGATAGAATTCAGAGTAACAAAAATCTAGTGGAACTAGTTCACTGCATAGACTGACATTTGAGCTGAAAGCCACTAGAATGGCTCAAGAGATTTTTGTGCCCTCCAGATTAAACCACCAACACTGACTTTGAAACAAAGTTAAATACAACCATTCATTCCTCATCTCCGCTCATTTTTTTCCTATCTTCTATTACTCACTAGCAGCCAGTCCTGTTCTGAAGTTAGGTTCCTGCTAAAGAGCCATGTGAATCCCTAAACTTTGAAGGGCAGGCTTGCCCATTTAATAAAAATAATGCATCAAGTGAATATTCAAATTATCTTAGAGAAAAAAAAAAAACAACAAACACAAAAAAACTCAAACAATATACCTCAAGCCGCCATATCAGCATTGTGCCAAAGTATCCTGAAACAATCCAGCTTACTCGACCTTTACTACAGCATTGGACTTACAGGGTTTTTCCCCAGCCTTGTTAGATTCAGGCCTCAAATCGTGCCCGCTTCAAATCGCCATCTCCTTTATACCTGAAACAGCCTCTGTGCCACTGGCACCTCATCCACTATATTCCCCAGATCTTGCAAGTGGCCAAGTGCATGATGCATGGTTTGGAAAGGATAACACAAGAGTAAGATAAGGACCAGGAAAATACGATGCTAAAGCAAATCTTAATTGCTTCCTGCCTTCAGAAGTGATCTAAAGCCCTTCCATTTTATGCACTCCACTGAAATGGAAAGAAAGCTATTTTGACAGCTTGGTTTTGTAAGACATCTGGCTATTGTGGCTGTGAGACTGGAGGTGGAGTGGTTACTGTTGATAGTAGGAAAGTAAAAGCCCTACAGAATTACTTATTTTCAGCCTTCCTATAACTACCAGGCAACTGGAAATACATCAATAAACTCCCATGAATAATTTTAACCAGAAAGAACTGGCCCTGTGTTCTACATGATACTAAGCACAGAAAAACAGACCACTTCATTTGATAGAGCTGCTGCTGCTTCTCCCTCCACTACAGGTTTTAGGAGAACATTTGTAGTTCAATGAAGCACCCATTCACCACATCCCTGGGGAGGTGTGGGGTGTGTGAAACAGAGCACCTCAGTTCTGAACTCAGCTCTTAAACCCATGTCATAGGTCCAGGTTTGCTTCACAGCCCCTGAGGAACATTTCCTCTTGCCATAGCCTTTGCCATTTTTCTGCTACAGCTAAAGTGCAAAGATCAATGTCAAAGGGGGTATCTTAGCAAGCAAAGAGGAGATCATACTAGTTTCATTTCTAGTGGCAAGATTCTGCCACTCTGCATCAGAAATAATTGTGCCTTTTTACTGTAGAAGACCACAAGGCCATACACAAGCTCAGGCACAGCTTGTGGCAGAACTCTGCTTTTTGGGAAGGTCAGCAAGATACGCTTTGTTGTAGGACCACACAGATAGGCAGGCTCACAAAATCCCCATTTACAATTTTTTAAAGGATTTCTTACAGCTTTCCTCACAAATAGAGTCATTTTTATTGTTTTTTTTTAGAAACACTACACAGTAGTAATGCTGCACTGCAGAGAAAAAATTATGAGAACCTGCAAACTATCCTAAAAATCCATGTTAACCCTCAAAGTTAATTTAGTGAAGTTCTCACAAATGTTCTTGCTCGATAATTAAATGGAGTATAAAAAAAATAATAAAACCTGGCATAACTGCAGTGCTAAAATAATCCTGCATCTGCCCAATGAACTGCTTGGCAATCAGCCAGATGTTACATTTTATTTAAATGCCCATATTACAACGCTGACAATATTCTCGTGTACCTTCTCCTTTCTTTTCTTTCTCTAATAGCACTAAAACTCTCAGAACACCTCCTGTGGTTGATCCCAAATAGTTCAACATCAGCTTCTCAGTTGTGACTGACTATATATTAGGCCTGGATCTCAGCCAGCTTGAAATTATGTACAAAAAGTGCCATACATAGCAATGGGAAAATGAGACAAGCACATGCTTTTCACCTTAGGATATAAGGTTACATATGCACCACTAGGTTTTATTACAACGTGAATGACTTTCTCAACTATAGCATAGCCTCCTTCCCCTCAAGGGATATAAAGATGTAAGTAGAAGATATCAACCGACAGGCTTTGATATTGCAATTAATTAATATGTTTTAACTGCATAATTTAACAAAGTGTAAAAAAATAAAGTAGTAATTGGAACTGACTAGAATCCATACATTTCCTCAGTTAGCAAATGCGTGCTATATGAGATCTTATTGCACACCATTCCAGAAAACACACTTTTCCCTTTGTTTTTATCATTACCACAATGCCACTGTGCTTTTGTCTCAGTATTTGTTTGAATAAATGTTACTTTTACAGTTTGCAAATACAGGCAACAAAATCAAGCCTGAAAAAAGGCACCTGTCTTCTCAAATGGACATTTCATTTTCATGTACAATATGATAATATTCTCCCAGAATATTCTTAAAAATAAAAACTGCTGGAAGACACTTCACTGTGATTCTGAAAGCTACCTGTAATGAAATTATTACTGATGGCCACAATGATGCGTTCCTACTCCAGTGAAAACTCCAAAAGCTGAGTTATTACATGGCTTAAAACACCCCAGCCCCTTAGCCAAGATCAAATTGAGCAACAGTTTAATATCAGGTATACCTTCTGTCTGAGAGACAGCAGAAAACCAGATTTTATGATCTAATAGGTTTTTTCCCCCTTCTCCAAATATTTCATAATTCTAAAGGTTCTGATTCAATAAAGTTTTCACCAGGGTCAAGTATCTAAACTGAACTACCATGAAGAATTTCAGAAGAGACAGTCTTCCTTATCATGCCAATAAACTGTGTATGAAAAAGAATTTATATAAGACGAGACTTATTTTGAAGCCAAATGAGGTTAAATGCTCATATTGTAAAGGAAAGTCTCAAAACACTATCATGGTATAACTGTGATTTTCCTCAAACTATCAAATTATAGGTGTATTCTCATAGGTGTATTTGTGCTTGATAACAAACCAAAGGAGCTATTTTAACCAAGTGAGGCATTATATATACATATATTTTTCTCAAAAATCAAGTGAAGCAGCTCTTTGCCTTCTGCTGACTTTAGAAGTTTTTTTGTCATATATATCCTACATTTTTATTTGCCCAACATGAGATTTCACAAGGAAGCTTTGCCTTCAGAGAGTGCCAGGTACTCCATTTCTGAAAACGCAGTGCTCTGGCAATTCCTGTGCTCCTTACTCCAAGTGAAGCAATGAAAAACACCAGTTGACTTCTACCTCTTCACCATTCAGTGAGCCTCACAGCTGTGCTATCACTAAAGTGCAGGCTTTTGCAGGTCTCCTTATTATCTGAGACTGCTACAGGTATTTCATTACAAAGCCAATATAAATGAAAATAATGTTGGTTTTCCCCTTCAAATTAGGATCCTAACTCTATGAAATATTGAGCACAGCAAACCTTTATCAGCAAAAAAAAAAGCAAAACATTTCCTCTTTCCCCTTGGAGTTGTTCTTCTAATTACACTGAGTTTTAAAATAGCACAACTTAGAAAAGGTAAAGTGCACAGCTACTGATAAACAGTGTATTTTTATACTCTGTTATCCCCTTCTGATCTTCCCCTCCCCCCATTACTTATAATAACAGTAATTAATGTCCAGCCACCCACCAGCTGATTAGGGAGCAATGAGAGAATTGTTGTACCTACGCTATACTCTGTGCAACAGTTTAATGGTTGCAAGAGATGTCCAGCTGTGGTATTACAACAGCCACTTCACACAGTACTTTTAAAAAACAAAACCAAACAAAAGAAGAAGAAGATCCCTTTTTATGTTCCTCACACTGCAGAGACAGTTCTGCAGCTGCACCCACACTGCTATCGTTGCAATACAAGCTTAGCAGAACATGTTTACTAAACGTGCCCTTGCACAGTATGTGATGACACTGTATAGTGATTTAAACATTTGAGTATATAGTGCACGGTACTTGGGTAACTGTACTCTCCCTGCCACCCTCTTCAGTTTCTGGGCAGAATGGTCACAGAAGGACTCTCCTCTGACATCCCAGCTCTGCTCTTACCCAGGTCTAGAGAGGTCGCACATTAAGAGGAGACTTCAGAAAACACAGGAAACACCAAATGGTTGACTATACGCATTACAAAACTAGTAAAGAAAAGGGGCCTATAATAAAGATGGAACAATCTTCTTAGCAGGGCTTGTTGTGACAGGACAAAGGGTAACTTTTAAACTCAAACAGAGTAGATTTTGACTAGATATAAGGAAGAAAATGTCTACAATGAGAGTGGTGAAACACTGGCACAGGCTGCCCAGAGAGGTGATAGATGCCCTATCCCTGGAAACATTCCAGGTCAGGTTGGATGGGGCTCTGAGCAACCCGATCTAGTTAAAGTTGTCCCTGCTTACTGTAAGGAGGTTGGACTAGATGACCTTAAAGGTTCCTTCCAACCCAAACCATTCTCTGATTCTATGATTCTGGTCATGGTGAGACATAAGGGATCATTATTTATTTATTTTCTCAACATTTATTGAAAACTATTTTCTTATCTCTATTTCCATTATGCTTTTTTTAATCTAAGCTGTCTGCTGTCATTACTCATCCAAACCAACAAGCTATTTAAGCTATTTCATTATCCATTTTTTTTTCCATAAAGTTCTCATTCTTCAGTAACTCCAGCAAGCAGAATACATTAATACTTTTAATCTATTTAAAAATATTATTTGTAGCGAACTACATGTTTTGCTTTGATTACTCTAGCAGATTATAACTATTTCTTTACTGTGCCTCTGTATTGCAACTTTACCCTAATATGTTTTTGTTAGATATGTAAAAGGAGATTAATTTACCCACTCTCAAATCTTTCAGGATTTTCTTAAATCCATTACATTACCTACTACTTCTTAATCCTATTTCTGTACAGCAGAAAATTCACAGTAAAGATTGATTATTGAAATATTAATAATACTCTCACACTCACTCACCTTCTTGGAAATTTTTCATATATGGATGTATGAGAAAGTCAAAATCCTACCAGCTCCTGGCACCTCCTTAGCTCAAAGTGACTAAAGCAAAGCAAGTCGTGAAGTATCAATTTACCTCTTGCCTCATTTCCTGATACAACCCAGAACCTGATTAACCCAGGTGATAAACTTTAGAGCCAATTGTAAAGGTGTAGCAACACTAATGACCTACAGAAAAAAAAGAAAAAAATCCCAGGGGAGTAACTCTAACGTATAAGAAAAATCCTTCATATTCTACTTGCAAATTTAATTTTTAATAGAATGTTTTCTTAATAAAATGTGGCAAATAAGTGAAAACTCATAAAATAAACAACGTCATGGTTAAAATTGTTTGTTCACATTCACTAGCTTACACTATTAATTTTGCCATTATTCCACCTGTTGCATCAGAACGGGCTACTCTTTCGCACTTTTCTAGGAGGCTAAAGAGACTGACTTGTGCCAGCGTGAAGGGTGAAGCTGTGATGCAATTCCCTGAAATTGGAATGCAAAGGACACACTGATTTGGGAAGAGCAGACTTAGCAGTTGGTGTCCTAACTCAGTGAACAGCCCCTTTCAGTAATACATCTATAATGTTACACTAAAACATGATTATGTCATCACATTGCATCCAAGTACTTAACTATAAAACAATCAAGAGATAATGTGACCAAGAAAAGAAAATGCCCTACCTTCTTTTTGGATAAAGTTGCCTTTACTGATTTTTATAAATTTATTTTTTTAAAATAAATTATGTCATATTTTGACAAATCAATCACTTTGCGATATGTGAAAAAACATTGTTATATTTTGTGCTTTGACTTACGTCATGAAACACCATACAAATGAAAAAGAAAAGCTTGGAATTAAAATAAAACTCTGCTTGAACTGAAATTTCCCATTTCTCTGAGGGAATTTTAATCAAAGTCCACACAATGTAATTGGATTTTTTCCCCAACTTTTCCCACTGAAAACTCCTCTTGACAAAAACAGTCCATTAATTTCTATTCTTGGGACATATTAAATCATGTTTTCACTACATCAAACTTCTTCACTGTTAGTATTTAGCAATAATTAGTGTTATCTGTTCAACACCAAATATAACAACCAAACATAATATGACCAAATGCCATACATAATCCATCATATTTTTGAACACAAAGCATTTTTGACTGTGGCAACAAAGATAATCTAGAAAATCATACTATTTGCAAAGAATCTGATAAAGAGACCTGCAATGGATCTTAAGAGGTCACTTAACTCCCCACAGCAGGATCAATTATATATACTATTCCCGTCAAATATGTAATCTACCCTTAAAAACCCAATTTACTTCAATGCTTCGCAATCTTTAAGTGTTTCTCAATATCTAACCTCAGATTCCCTGCTGCAATCTACTGCCATTATTTCTTGCCTTAAGTACATTTGGAGAATCCTTTGTTCCTGCACTCTTCCAGTCATTTTTCACATCACTGCACAGTGTTACTGTCTTCAGTTTTTTAAGTTAAATAAACCAAATTCTTTCACCTTGCCAAATATATTCATATTCTAATATGGACAATCCTTTTTGTTCCTCTCTTCTTCATGTTCTACATAGTAGTTCAGTTCACAGAAGAATACAACAAAGGGATCTTCAAACTTATGCAAAAGCAATTAATTCAGCCATACAATTTATTAGACCACTAACTGAGCTGCATTTCTGGAATAGGACCAGAAAACCAGGGACAACATTCTCAAGCAAGCCTTGTTGCTAGTTCATACCTTCTGTTCACTTCTCCTACTAAAAAAGCTGTGAAGGAGTTGCACTAAAGAAGGAAAGAAGACAAATTTGTGCAAAGGTACGCCCACATGCTTTACTGAATGCGATGCCCTTACTATAAAACATAGCTCCTGAGGCTTCTGTGAAATACAGGCTCTACTTCGCTCTTACAGTGAATTATGGAAGTCCACCCTAGAGCAGTCTTACAGCTTCTGCACAAAGGAGAGATCAACAGTGGCAACGGGGTGCCTCGTCTGGAAGACTAGCTTTATGCTTTAAAGCTTGGAGGTGTAACTCTAACTTCAATGTGTGAATACCACAGACTCCTAAACCCAGGGATCTTCTTAACTGTTTAGAAATGGTATGTTCAACAAAATGCTCTAAAGCATAAATTTTACTGTATTACCACTTTCTTAAATGCCCTTTCCACTTATTAGCTGGTAACAAGCTATAGAGTGCTTTTAAGTTGACAAAAGGAAGGGAATTGTGAATGGTGTACACATTCTTCTTTGCAACAGTAGATACATTTCTTTAAGGTTAACTAAAAGTTCAATTCCTCCACCTCTTTTGTTAGTCAACAAAACTAGCAAGTCATATCCTTGAGACAGCTCTACAAAATTGCAATACAATATCTTTAACTTCTATGTAAACCACCTGTTAAAGATATTACAAAAGCTTAAGCAGGGTAATTCATTAACTGTTCTTTAAGCAGGTTGAGGAACAGTTATCTGAAAGCTATAAATTATAGGAATACTGTATACTTCCACATTAGAAGCAAACAGAAAAATATATTAACATGCCAGGGCTGTAAAGGAAAGAAACTAAACAGTTGTCATCATTCCTAATTTTTCTGGGTTGCTAAAAATGAAACACATGATGGATGGCAGAGATTCAGTCACTAGAGACAGCTACTCCTCCTTAATAACCTATAGTTATGCTGTTTTAGCCCTAAACCATCCCATCCCCCTATTTGCCTGTAAGTCCAATTCTTTGGTTATGTATTTCAAAACGGTGATAAAAACTTGTTCTAGAAATTATATGCTTCCATTGCTTAGTCCTGTGCCAAAACAGATCAGTCTCAGGGATATCTAGTATCACCTTTAAAAACACAACTCAGTTCTAACAACCACAGAAAGGCAAAAAAAAAGGTATGTTGGAAGAGACCTTTTAAGGTGACCTAGTCCAACCCCGTGCTCAAAGCAGGTCAGATGTGGTTGTTCAGGGCATCACCCTGCTGAGTTTGGAAAGCCTCCAGGGATGGAAATCCCATGGCCTCTCTGAACCCCTCTTCCAGGGTTTGACCTCCCTCATAAGAAGGATATAAGATAAGATATTCCTTGATATAAAACAGGACATAACATGTGTGTGGAAAATAGAAGTTGGGCTCTTAAGGCCATTGAAGTTATACAAAGGCAAAAGGAGAAAGAGGAAAATTTTATCATCAGAAAATGCTACCAGCAGCAAAAGAAAACGTAATACATAAATAGTCCAATGTAAGCAGCATCATTCCCTGTAGCCAGCCCGCAGAGGACAACAATGCCATTCATTTTATAGTGCCCTAACATCATGTTCGAATTGCTTCTCTTCTACAGATATGGCAAATGAGTCTTAAGATACATTTATCATACTCTCAAACAAGATCTCTTTCCCTGTTAGACATGCACTCCATTTTACACAAAATGTGATTTGGACAAGCCTGAGATGCTCGGTGAAAGAGCTGCTCTTGCTGCTAGATCTATGAAACACCCAAAAACCTTCCCCACAACTGTGCCTTTGGGAGTTGCTCCATAGCATTACTCAGTGAACTGCTGACTCCACAAGAAGCACAGCCCTACCATTCGAGTGTGGTTTTTTTGTTAAAATAGCTTCCTTACACTTCCTGATTAAAACACAGAAGCAAAATCTGTCTGCTTTTATTTCTCTTTCTACAGCCTCATTTTATGTAGCACTGGAAAAGGTGAAGCTTCATTGCTTTCTTCTTTCAGTAGAAGAATATAAAACAATCTCCAAGCACGACAGTTACCACCATGATGCAGACTTGCTAAATGGCATAAACATAGTAACAGGAAGAGAGTTTCCTGAACTGAGACAACAGTTATGCCAGCTTTAGCTATGGAAATTATAGTATGTATAATCTAATTCCTTTTATTTTTCAAAGGAATTGAAGCCACTGAAATTTATGTAATTCATTCAACTACTTTATTGAACAAGCTTCTACATTCATCTGTCTTGCACGTAACTGAGACAACCATAATTTCCATTTCCACTTTCAAAATTAGTATTACTGTAGAAATGAGTTGCAGTACTCGCAGCTATTGTTGCCTCTCCAGCCCTTGCTGTGGAGGAACTAAAAGCAAAAATCTGCTCACACACACAGTCAGCTTTATGCTCAGATATGACTGTGTGAAGCAAGCAGGCACCAGCAGTACACAGAAGCAAAGCAGGCAAGGCGTATACTCAAAAGCTGTGCTATCTTTTCACTGAAAGAACTGAAAGTATTTCGTTTAAACAGAATATGAAATCATTCCAAATATTATGCAGAAAATTAATACTGACAGGATAAAAGTGATCGCATTTACTTAGCCCCACTTGCTGATTTTTTTTCTAAACTGCAGACTCAAATGCAATTTAAAAATAAACTCTCTTTGAAATATGATCCTTGAAATGTTGAACACGACAGAGGCACATTAACCAGCAGCCTCAGTAGACTAGTCTGCATTTAAAGCTATTCAGTTCTATTAAAGAAGATAAAGTGGCTCAGGATGTATCTAAATACATCGCCAAACTGTTTGGAGAATTCAACAAATATGTGAGTGTTCTAAGTGTGCCCCCAGTTAGCTACATAATTACACTTAAATTTCAACTTTGTTATTGCTGTACAACCAGATACTTCCAGGACAAACTTTTGAACACTTTGTAGTTCTTTAGGGCTGGGATCATAGGCAGATCTCAGCATAACTTTTTTTAAAGTGAAAGATGAGACTATTCAAAATAGTAAGTGCAGATAGGTTCTTGAAAATATATACTAGAAAAGGGTAAACCAAAAGTCCAAATGTCAATGGAGAGGAGAAAATAAAAAATACTCCTTGTGTCCATCTTACATTCTAAATGTGCAGGATTGACAATATTGAGTCCACCTCTCTGATGCTTCTTCCTAGAATACTTGCCATCAATTTGAACTTAACACAGCAGAAGATTTGCTGTCTTTTGGGGAAAAAATCCTTTTTGTTTCCCAAAGCCCCTTCTCGTTTTAGCTGTTCTTCCTACTGAGGAATGGTTGGATTGGTATTTTAGTTATATAGAAAGCAGGAGAAGAGGTGGTTTCAGGGAGGGTAATTAGTAGCAGAAACAGCCAGTATTGCATGCTTCTGCTAAGCATCCTCCATGAACCTACCTTTTCTCCTGCTGTGCATATAGCTATATTTCCTGTTTATGCCTTCATCAGTATAAATGAGGTTATTGTAACTCCTCCCATCAGAGAAGTTACAAGCTAGCCAAGCTCACTTACAGATCTTGCCTTCCTACCAACAGGAATTGCCTAATCTTGCCTAATTTCCTTGTCCCCAGGCTCCTACCCTTTGGGCTACTGCTTCTACCATTTCAGCCAAGCCACAATCTTCTAGTTTTGCCCAGCAGCTTATACAATCCTTTCTCTGGATGATGCTAGCCAGAGAAGGCAAATTAAGTTTTCTGTTTTCTTTGAACAAGCCAAGGGAAAACTGAAAACTGCACAACAGCATTATACACCACTTGACTAAATCTTTCTTTCCTAGACCGAAAGGGTTTTGACAGCCACAAGACAAACCTGTAGTTCTTTGGGAAATGCTGCAGAAATTCATTTCCTACACACAGCTTTGCAAAGAATCATAATAACAACAGATAAAGTTCAGCCACTGTGGTAGGTAGCTGTCATTATCATTTGTTGAGTGTAATAAAGATTCTTGTGTAATTAATGAGAGCCATGAATTTGTTACACTTGTTTTTGCTCGTGTGGTTTTTCATGCAGGCAGACTTTTGCCCATGTAGAAATGTCACAGACTATGGCTGGAAGTCCAGTGCCACTTTTAAGTAGAAATTTGGAGCATGAGAAATGTGTACCATCACATCATCTATGTGGTCTTCCAAACAAATATTGTAATACCACATCCCACGACATGTGGGTCCTGTGACCACAAATTAACATTGAAGTAGGAGCTGAATATTTTATGTTTTCTGAACAGCTCATGCAACGTAAATCTATATTTAATGAGTGCATCAAGTATAAAACAGAAGCAAATGTTGGCCTCATTTGCCCAAAACATCTGTTATTAATTTCATTATTTTTCCTTGAGGAAAATTTCTTGCTTGCTGTAATCAGATTCAAAAAAGTTCTTATCTGATGTCTTCCTATTTGGTTTGAAGTTATTTTCCACACAATTTCCCATAAAATGATAAATTAGCATCAAGAAAAACAAGGGACATGCTTCTTAGCAGCTGAAAAACTGAGAAACTTATTTTTAAATCTTTGACTGATCACCAGTCTAATACAGAGCAAGCCCTGCTTTTATTTACAGAAGTGAAAAGAAATAAAAAATTAAACTCCTTCATTTTGCACATAGGGATTGGAAGTTGGTGTAGCAAACCTATTGGACAGTATCCTCTTTTAGGTTCAAAGTGTTCAGAAGTCACAAGGGAGAAAGAGGTGTGAGGAAAAGACATGGTATAGTGGATGAACAGTGGGGAAATGAAAAAGTTATCAGGAAAGATGTGAAAGTGAATTCAGGAAAGAAATGGGACAAAGAAAGATACACATTCTCTGAAGAGCAAGTAACAGGAAACAGTATTGTAAAACAATGAAGAAAAATACCTAAAGGGTATAGATTGAAGCAGAGTAGATCATATGAAATCATGGCAATTGAAAACCTAGCAGCCAAAGCAATCAGTAAGAAAGAGTAAGAAAAAGCTGGCATTCAAACAAGCTAAAATTAAGAAAAAACAGAGGCTGTTATACTGAAAACAAAAGGCAATGAAGCTATGGGAAAGTGCTAGGAGGGGGAAGAAGTAGCGTGGGAGAATTGAAGAGACAGTGTAGAGACAATCTAGACTTTCACATTTAAAGTGGTTCAATTACTTTTGAAAAGGAAAGGCATGGATTTATTACTTTCAGTAAGTGGAGGAGGAGTGGTGGGAAGCTCTTCAGAGCGGGATCAGTTTTGAATCTGAAGAACAGCAGATACAATATTCTAGGAACAATTAGTGTACTAATAATTTACCGCATCACATAAGAAGTAAAACCAGACAATCCTGTAAAGTGAAGAATCCTATCCGAGCAACCAGGGAATCTAAGAATTTAATATAACATATTCAACATAATTCATCAGGCACAATGGCTGTTTGTTTATGTAAAATAATGTATCAAAAGCTTTATGAATTTTGGCTCAGGGACTTGGAATGTTTGATATTTGAAATTTTAATAGGTTTGAGAGAAAAAAACTCTCCAATGAATAAAGCCGCTTTATCTTACAGGCATCTCATAAACTGTTTAAATAGAATTTAAAATATATTAGCTATAAGAACCAAAACTGTTTTAAAAATGGACATATGATGAGTTTATGGGTTAATTTTCCCACATGAATCTCAAACACATCACCCACAATACTGTATACTGTATATAATGTGTCAGCTACTTCTATAGCTTTTACTAATCTATTTCCTAGCCTTTAGAGACCTTTGCTCCTGAAGCATGCACTCCACCATAATGCCACATTTGGATGCCAAGCATTTTTACTATGGGAGGAAGTTGTGATGCACGCAGAATTATTATGTGGCTCAATGAGCTGTGACACAAGGTACAACAGTAATACAGTCACAGTTGAGCAGTGAATTTTAAGGCAAAGCCCAGATTTGAGGGCAGTTAAGAGCCTTGTCACCACATCAAGGAGAGCTCAGAGTAGACATGGGTGAAAGGAAGGTGAGGTGCACTGTTTGGATGTCAGGCATTGGCCACTGGCAGTGTTCTATCTAAAGTGATGTTCAGCGACTTTGACCTTTTGCTGCCAGGATGATGCCTCCCTTGGGGATAGTTTATATGAAGAACACTGCCTACTGCTGCTGGACTCCAAAAGAAAGTAGCAACAGCTCTTCCTTAGGAGATAAGGACCTGAACTGCACCTGGCTGGGATGCAATCAACATTTTCTGTAGTAGCCCGGACGGTGCTGTGCTCTGGATATGTGGCTAAACCAGCGCTGACACCACACCAATATTTGGGTTATTGCTGAGCAGTGCTTGTACAACTTCAAGACTTTCTCTTGTTCCCACTCTGCCACCCTGGTTAATAGGCTGGGCACGGGAAAGAAGTTGTGAGGGGATTCAGTTGACCCAAATTGACCAAAGAGATATTCTATACCGTAGGATGTAGTCTGCAATAAAAGACTAAGGAAGGAATTCAGGGTGTTTGTGGACATGGCATTTATTTTTCCAAGCCACTCATGCTTAGGGGTCCTGCTTTCCAGGAAGTGGCTGGACAGCTGCCTGTCAATGGGAAGCTGCTTGCCAATGGGAAGGACTGAGTAAATTCCTTATTTTGCTTTGCTTTCACACACAGCTTTTGTATCACTTACTGGACTAACTTTATCCCAATCCCTCAGTCTTCTTGCCTTCCTTCAATTTTCTCCCTGTCCTGTGGGAGAGGGGAGTAAATGAGCAGCTGGGTGGGTGCTTGGCTGCTGGCTGAGGCCAACTCCCCTGAGAAACAATTTTTTATTTCTCACAATATAGCTTGAAATTACAATCAGGAACAACTTATTCCCCCCTCAATCACAATGAGAAATGCAGGAGCCTCTCTTATACCCAGATGCTTCAGTACAAATATTGCAACAGGTCGATAATAATAATACAAAAGCTCTTCCACATTCCGAAATTCTACAGTTGGGAAAATAGCTTTAGGCCTTTATAAGTATGTTTAACTTTTCTGACTGACTTGCTTGACAGATATTTGACTACAAAAGCCAGAGGTAGAGGAACAAAACACATGATTATAAATTTTACTGAGCTAACACAGCTCTGAAATACGATACTGTGTTGGTGCAACCTAAGGGCTCAGACTCCCAGTAATCTATCTGGAACGCTAATTAATGCTGAAAACATATGAAGGCAGTTTAACATTCCTCCTGGGTGGACTTCCTCAGAGAGAAGGATTACAATATCATCAGTCTAATATATTTGCATTGTATTTCTTGAAAATATGGCATCTTCTGAAAAATAAGTATCAGCTTGCTGAGCTTCTGTGAACCAGTGCAATTTTGCCTGCTGCTATTTTCCTAGGATGGGAACATGATGAAACACTGATTGAAACGATAGATCAATGTAGTACTCAGATGAAACCCAGATGAAAATAACAGTTCTCACCTTCACAGTATCTGTGCGTTGATCTTAAAATTTTAGATCCTGGATTCAAGTCTAGAAAGCACTTTTATTTTTGAATACAGCTGTCAGTAGACATCTGCCTGCCTTTGTATTGAAGACAGCTGGTGTGGAAGAGTTAATAACAAGGAAAAAAAAATAAAAGGACCAGAGTCCTCCATCATGATTGAGAGTGAAATATTAATATTTTCAACTACAGACAAGTCCATCAAGCTATAATTTTTATCTCTTATTGATCAACACAGTCTTAATAAATCCTAGGTATGAAGCAACAGGTAGAAGAGGCAAGGAAGGCTGTAATGCTATACATTTAGCATTAGTCTAAATAAAGAGCTGAAATATGTAAATGATACTGATATTTTCACTGGATCTTTTGTCTTTGTTCTTTCAGTGAATATAAGGGACGGAAGTGAGGAACTTCAAAAGAACAGATAACATCTGAAGAATGGACAAGCTGAAAAAGGAGATTAGTGAAGAGATGTGAGAGCTCAGCCCAGCTAGATAATCCTCAACATCTGTGTAAGAAATGAAGGAGAATGTGAAGGTTATGTACAGGATTACTTTTTCTAGCAAGAACTGTCTGAAAGATAACAGAAAAAACCTTAGCATTAAAGACAGTTACCATAAAAAGGTCAGTTTACATGTTAAATACTGATACTTTATGAAGTGGGAGCCACAGGCCATGTGAACAGGACAAATTACATGGGAAGTATGTGGTTTGTTCAAATATGGAAAATTACTACTGTGTATAGGAGAATTTTATACTTCTGAAGATTAGTAGTTTGGGTTGTCCATGAGCTTGCCCAATCCTCAGTTAGGGTATACACATTTCAGTTTACACTAAAATGCCTATTGTACAGTTAAGTGAGATATAGGACTATTACAAATGCATAGTTTCTGGTGTACAATGCAATGGCCACACAAAAAGTGATCACCGAGTTCCTAACCTACATTCACACATCAGGGAAGTAACAGAACTTGTCCATTTTGTCACCACTATGTATCACAGCCTGACGTGCAGCATATACGAATGAGAGCGAAAGAGCCACGTAGAGCGAGCAAGACACTGGGAAAAGGAAACTTTGTGATTCTGCACATGATTAGCACTTTGATGTGCATCAGTAATTTCAGGCAGGTATACAAATGACTTTGTGAATCAATTCATTAATTTGTCTTTAGAGTTGAAATGGGCCTGTAATGTCTTCCATACTTTATCAAGAACAGGAAAACTTTAATCTTAATGACTTCGTACAGGAACCATTTACACTTGGGAGCAGAGATTCTCATCAGTCCCAATACAGAGACCACTGAGTGTCACACATACCACGCTTAGAAACCTGGGTCATGACATGTTATTAATCCATAAATGGTAATGCCTGTCTGCTGAACAGGTTTTCTATGACTTAATGCTTTAGTGTTCTTAGCATCTGTAAAAGGTAGTCAGATATCTTGGTGAATGCTGCATTTTAGAAACCTGACTAGGTAAGCAGTTTGATTATTTAGCATTACATCTCAGTAATACCCAAGGGCTTTGGAGTTGCAGGGAAAGTTTGCTGTGAAGAAACCTGTATGAGTGTTAGATGCAATGCATTAATTTGAAATATTACTTCTGGAAGAGTGTTCCGTAGCAGGGATCAGATGCTGCTACGTCATCTTATAGGTATCGTCTTTCACTGAATTGTTGTAGGAACAAGTTCATCAGACCATCCAAAAAACCCCTTTGCTAGTTCAAAGCAGTAATTCAGGCCTTCTGTTATTGTTGAAAGTCATACTTGAAAAATAAATAATTTCATAGGCATGCTGTAACCAACAAGGACTGGAATCATAGCACATACTGCAGACAGAACTGGGCTATAGTCAGGCCTCCCAAAGTAGCTAGTAAATCCTGCAATGCTACACAACATTTCAGAGTATGGCCCGCTACTAGTGTTTTTGTTATTTATTTGGTTGGTTTGCTTTCAAATATGGTTGAAATATGTTTGAGATTATGACTGGTGTTGTTTATGTGGCAGCCTATACAGAATGCTGTTAAGGTATTTTTTTCTAAACATCTGCAGAATTCCCCTGGCTGTAAGTAATTGCTAGTTCTACATTAACCTCTTTTTGGTCAGGTACATTGTATTTGAACATTAGGTCAGTTACAGATAACTTCCACTATTGATTTTTCTCCTGTGTCAGTGCCAATACCTGAAGCACAACTGCAGAATCCTACGTTATGGAAATATATTTGCAACCTTCTCATTAGTGGGAGCTACCTTGATTCTATCAGCTTTGGCTAGGAACGCCTTCCAGCTCTTTCAATGTCTGACTACTGCTTTATGAAAGGAAAGAGGAGGAGGGAAATCTAGGATTTAGAAACAGTTGTGAACCATCTTTTGCTTCCAATCCAAAGGACTATTAAAATGTTTTAAAAATAATTTCTGAATGAAATATGATTGATGCACCTATAGCACAAGCATTAAGATAAAACACAGTGGCATCTAGAGTGTCCATTGATCATATTTTCAAGCAGTAACAAAGATTTACCCTTATGGATGAACAATCCCTGGCAGAAGAATTCCTCTGCACAGAAAGATTAGAGAATAATGGAGATGACCTGTTTTTTTTAGTACTAAATCTTGTGCCTTGCCATATTGTGAAACCAAAACACGCTGTATAAACTGTTTCCCTAAAGGATCTGATTTGCCATAACAGGTATGTATACACATAACCTGGATTCAAGTCCCTCCTACTGGTGTATCCCTTTTTCTTACATTTCTGAAAACATAAATGTTGACCATTACCCAGTAACATAGCACCAATTTGCCAGAGGATCTATCTGTGGGTGGAGCAGTCTGAAGTTCTCTTAGTAATGACTTCCAAGCACATAAGGCAACACCAAAGTCCAGAAGTTTTTAGACAATGAGAAGCAAAGAGGTTTCTGTAGTCCCATACACTGACAGACACTCATACAGGTTTGCTATGTAATTGCTTTCACTACAAGCTTTAATTCGTAAATGAGAGCCTCTGTGTTTTCTACATGCTAATCATTAATCTCTTTATAAGTAAAATGATCAGAATACATAAAAAGGTCTGTGCATAAGAAAATTGACTGGAAAAAAGGAAGTTTGAAAATAAAACCTTTGACTGAACCCCTGGACAAAGTATGTGCTCTTCATTTCTATCCAACTCTGCTTTTCATTTAGATTGTTTTCTTCAGAGAACTGGAACATTATCTCACAAGGGTTTTTTACAATCCCATTGATCTTCATTGCTATTCCTCTGTAAATTTTCTTTTAAAAATTATTATTATCCTTATTTTTTTAAAAAAATATTTTTCCCCAGCAAATTCACTCCAACCCTTACATACTCTTTTTGTGACTATTAGTGTTCCATGGTAAACATTTTATCATGCAGAAATAAAAGAAAAATAATTAGAAGTTTATTCTAGATACTACTTTTAGAGAGGAAAATTTCATTGTATTATATGCTTATTGTGTTTGCAAGAACATAAGGATATCCGAGAGAGAGGATGAAAGTCCTTACATCTGTCAGTTTTACTATACATGTGGAGCTCTAGCAGTGTCATGACCTCAATTCCCTCATGATACTTCCATCAGTAATACTAAGGATGTGGGTAGAGTTTTCAACCTCTTCAGCTCTTTCTGCTAATTTGTCAGTCTCCAAGTCCTGGACGTAAGAAACTCCCAAGTTTCCAGACTTCTATTCATATTTTATAAAAAAGTTAACTACAAGACATAGAAGTTAGAAAGCTGAATGAAGCTTAGCTGGTTTTAATGTAAGGCCAATGAAAGATAATTATCTAATCTACAGCAAATACAATGACATCTTCAGCAAAAGAAAAGGTTTTAAATATGTATTTGAAAGTAGACATTTGTTGGCCAACTACTGATTTCAGAAAAATGCTTGTCTGATGCACATTAATTACCCAGCCTATACATTTTCAGTATTTGAAAAATACATTTACAGTGAAGCAAAAATGTATTTTACAGCACGCATCAAAACCTCACCACCCTCTCTACAACTAAGTAAGCATATACCAGCACAGCATCCTTTTTTATTTTTAGAAATATCTCTGATTTCTGTCATCTACCAGGGTACCACAAGTGCCCTACATTTTTAATAATCTTTCTAGATATAACTTCAGATCTTCAAAGATGTTTAGATACCTAATTCACTTTGATTTAAATAAAAACTAGGAAAGTAAACAATAAAATGTGCTGAACATGAAAAAAGAAATTGTAAATTTTTTCAGGGAAATATTATTTAAGTTTAAAGAATACTTTACATAACTACAGTCAAGCAAACAAAACATCAGAACTATACAAGAAGATATTTTCAGCTGGTCAGGATGCTTTCTTTACTGAATTCAGTGGATTACTCAAATAGTCATTGACACCAGGGGGTCAATTTAGGGGGTAAAATATTTTGGAAATTGGTTTGGGGAAGGTCTGGTTAATGAAAATTGGCACTACTCCACTACCTGTGTGTAGTCATCTTCCCTTCTAACCTGCCCCTCACCTGATATGTCTTCTCCTTTATCTCTTTCCCCAGTCACCTTTGTGTTACTCCTTCTCCCCTACGTTATGCTCACACTAGGATGCGAAATGACTCCAATGGCAGCTAGCAGCAATTCCCAGTCATTCAGCAGAGATTAAGAAGTTCCAGGGGCCATTCCCAATAGGTGTTTTTCTTCAGCGCCCTGATTTTTGGAGACAAAGTGAACTCACTGTAATACAGGATGGCTATTCATGTCAGTTGACTCAGTGCCTGGGGACACAGTGTCAGTACCCTTTACATCTTTGTCTGTGTTGACATAACTTCTGCCTGCCCTGCTTCTTATTTCTCCCATTAAGTTGGCTTTTACACATCCATGTCTTTCTAGCGTGGGAGAGGAAAAGAAAAAAGGTGAGGGTCTTCTCCTGGGCTGCAGTAGGACAGGCAGGACAGGTAAACTGAAAAAGAGCGGAAAGAGAAGGACTGAGAAGTAGTAGGGGTGAGAGGAATAGGGCTTTCTCTTCCTGTTGACACTGGCAAAGAGATTACTATGGTTTCCTTGGAAAAGCTGCGCTCCATTGCTGCACAGGACTTTGGTAGGTGCAAAGGGTTAGGCAAAGATGACACTCAGGTTGGTCACTTGAAACATCCAAAACTTGTCTCCTTTGGCTTCAGTAACATTGTCAGTCTTCTGCTGTCTGTATAGCTACTGCCTATTTTGTCTGCTCTTCAGAACCAATATTCATAAGTGAGGACAACAGTGACAAAAAAGATCTGAGGACTGCAGGAAGGCTCAAATGCCAGCTTAAGAGAAATTATTTCTTTTTTATTTTTCCATCCAGAAATGAGTACTGCTAACAAAATCATCTTGATTAGCCTCAGAAAGAAAGTGTCAACATCTGAATGATATCACAAGTGGATATTATACAAGAAAATTAAAAATGTACATTTGCTGTATTATCTTTCAGTTACGTAAAAATGATGCCAGTTGAATGCGAAGCTTTTAATGTATGACAAGAAGTGGAAAACTACTGTTTGAAAAGTTCCAAAATATGCATTAGCACTAATTAGTCTTCTGTAATAGGATTAAAAAGCCACAGTTAAGGACAATTTAAGCTTATTTCATAATGATTTATTCTTGTAATGTACTTCTCCTAAGTGCCATTTCACCATCAACCTCTCAAATTTAGTCAAACCAATCCAAAGTAAATCTTTACTAAACAAAAGAAGTTCAGTATCTTTCCTTTTGTCATACTGGTTATCTGCCTGAAAACATACAAACTAACTGAAACTGCGCTATCAGAATCTGTGTAGGTATAGAAACATAACATTAAGAATGCACTTTCGTAAGCCAGCAATGTATGCGTCCCATTGGTTTCAATTCGACTTTAAAGAAAGCCCAAAATTAAAGATCTATTTTAATTTTATAAACCAGGACTAACACTTGTTCACTAAGCAATATTCAGAAATGGATCTAAGCAAGCCTAAATAAGCCAACATAGAGAATTTGAAAAGATGGAATTTATGTGTTTTTCCAGCCCTCAGTCATATGTGAAATAAACTTGGGCTTCAGGTTCACACTCACTTGTTCAGGATACAGGCCATCTGATCCCCTTGCCCAGGCTGGTATACAGTATGGATAGCAGTAAAGAGTGAACCACAGAAGATATTAATGAAAAAAAATTCAGCCAGCAGAATGACTAAAACATGCAAATAAAGCACACAAGAGTGGAGTGCTATCTTTTACCATAACTTCAGAGTTTCTTTTTTTATGGCTCAAGGGCATATAAATGACATTTTGATAAGTGGAAGTCATTGTAATATTAGAGTTCAAATCTTGAAGTACGTAATTTTCCATATGAATTCTATATTCAGCCTGAAATGACTACTTTATTATCATCATCTTCTATATAAAATATAGCAACTTTCCGAAAAATACTGTCCTAGAATAATTATTCAATATTTATATACTGTTTGGGTTTTTCAGAAAAAAATTTCAAGAAGACTGAGCTATGAAACACACATTCTCTTTTTCATGTGAGCATACTCCCACAGCAATGCCTTTTGAAGAAGAAAATCTGGTAAGTCATGTATTTAAAATGGGCCCAAGCTATATAAATCCTGCTAGGACTCTGAGCAACAAACCATCTAGAACAGTGTATCACAGGAAGCGTTTTTTGTGGTTTTGTTTTTTTTTAAGTTTCAGCTGCCTAGCTCATCTGCTTAAGGGTGTTAAAAGCACAAAAATACATCTATGGTTGAGGCAGCAATATACAAATCCCTTACACCTGCATGTAAAGTAACAGGGTTTGGATGTGCAAATGTCTTGAAAAATTTCCTGCTTTTTATACCTTAAGTAGCCATTGCATTTTCTGAAACAGAATGTATTATTCTTTCATGCCTGGCTATATCCCCATTTGGATAATTGCACCCTACCTGCATAAATTGCATTGGCAGTTTTCATTAGGCGTGATATTATTCTTCATTTCCAACCTTACATTGTTGCTATATCCTATTAACACGCAGCTTTTCGTGCTTCAGCCAAGCAGCAGCTGCACGTCTGTGAGGAAAAGCCCATATATTCATCCTTTCTTTTTTCTTTATCCATTCCCCACTGCTCCCCAAAACCAATATTCTGGATAAAATCAAGAAACAACTATGAAATCTATAACACATCTCTGCCTTTTTTTAAAGTTATAAGAGAACCTTTAAAAAGTAAGTATTTTTTAAATTGTTTTTCAAACAGTTGTTGAGGTAGTTATAAGCTTTTGCGTCTTTGGTTTTGTTTACTAGCTTATGGCAAGAGGAATGAAAAATTAAGATGGTATTCCATCAGAATTTCATCTAAAACTAAGTATTAAGAAAGTTTAGAAAAACCTGAAAGAAATCTTCCCCCTTACATAATATATAACATGCAGCCTAAGGCCTGATGCAGAACCTGAGAAAATCACCACTTGTTTTGATGAACTGAAAGCAGTGGCAGTAAGACTGTGTCTCCAATGGAGAACCTGTCCCGTGAGATATCTTTCTGTTTAGTTTGATATACCTCTGTAGATTTATGTTCATTTGTAAAATTATGCACCAAGGTACTGTTTCTTTGCAGCAATAGTACAGTTGCTTTTGCCCACAGTTTGCAAGTGTTTATGAAATAATGATTTTCAACTTTTCAAAGTCAATTAATTAAAAAAGTAATTAATTAGATATGCATTAGCATCTTTTCCAAGGTATTGTTGAGAATAAAAGTCTCAGTGGATTTGGTTCACAAAACTTGCCTGTCATGTTGTAGGAAAATTCAGAGATTCTAGTAATTGGGATAGGAAGGCAGTTTGGAATAATTTGTTGCAAAAAAAATGATCTCCCTAGGTTTTTAAAATTTTGGTTTGGTTTTAACTCTATGGCTTCTGCAATGGAAGATAAAGTAGCACGACAGCAGCATTAGCACCATCAGCAGCATAAATAAAAAGGTATCTTAAGGATGGTGCTCAGCTGTACATTCTTCACTGCCTTTGTCCTGCCTGAAGTACAAGCTAGATAAGGTAAGGCAGCTTCATCTTCAATTATCTGAAGATCTTGTTGACGTTCCACAAGCTAGACTCTTGGGAAACATTTTTTATAACATCAGCCTCGATGAGCTGAAGACAGGAACAAATGCCTTCACCTATGGCTGCAGAGTTTTTCAGACCATCTACCACAATTCCGTCATAAATAATAACCGTAAGGAGGTTATTATTCTCTCGCTCTTCAAAAGTATGATTATCCTAGAAAAATATTTTCTTGTATGTTAATGTATGAAACCAGTAATGAATTCTGGGGAGCAGGAGGGGTGAGAAGGAGGGCTGCAAAGGACAGATAATCCAACAAAGTCTATAATCAAGTCTTGATGCAACTATACTGAAAAATACAAAATAACACTCTAAATTAACATCCAACAGGCCTCGATTTTTTTTTCCAGCAACTTTGTATGATCTAACATAATGACTAAATATTGTTTGGAAGATGTGTTATTGATAAAAGAGCTCCATAATAATGTGACATCGGTAAGGTAATTCCCAGGGTTGGAGCTAACAGCAAGTACACAAGAGATCCACTCTGGCAAGACTGTGGCTGCCCATTGATTTCTTGATGGATAACTGAAGAAAATTTTTCTCTCTTAGTGGCACAAGATCACCAACACCACAAGAATTCCAAAGGCATTCCCTCATGTGTGCACTTGCTAATTCACTGTATCTGACAGCCAAGGCAGACAAATAAGCTGTAAATTCTTCTAGACAAATTTTCATTTTTGCCAATAACTCTTGAAGATTTCTACGAGATCAAGATGCCAGTGAAGAATGGCCATCACCATAGTTAAGGATTGCAATTAGCCTTTCTGGAGATATACCAAACATTCCTTGCATTAATGAATGAAGAGAACTTAACTGCATGGCCTTATGAAGACTAGGTAAGAAGTCAAAAGACTAGCAGAGAGACTGGGTGTTACTGTGAAGGCTCCATCCTCTGTTGTAAAGCAAGATCAACAATGGTACTTACAGTCAAAACCAGAAATCACTTCCACTGATAGTTAAATTGGCTTAGTACATACATATGATTAAAACTAAAGGAAAAAATGGCAGAAAATGTTCTTGCTGCGAAATACTCTTTCAAAGCTAGCAAGTCAGGTGAACACTAAGAGTTGCGGTGGTATGAAAAGAAAGCTGATGGACAGCCTGGAAATCTTGCTGATTTGGTTAGCAATCAGTTGCAGTTCCATTTGTTCTGCAAATAATCTTTCCTCCCAGTTCCAAGGAGGTGACCTTTCCTTTGGGGTTTGTCTCAAAGGTGATAATGAAAGAGGACAACTCTCATATTCTAAAGGTTGGAAAACACTTGAAAGGTGTTCAGTGTCTGAAGTTTTAGCTCTTTTAAATTAAGACTACAATTTCTATCAGCAGAGATCTACCATTCATAATTACAGAGTTCCACCAAGTAATCAAAGAGCTGTTCTTTTAGCAACGGAAATCAAGGTTCTGTTTTTCTAAATCTTAGGATGAAATATAATGAACCTATTCTACATCTAGGTCCATGCTTTCCCAAGTTTTTACTGGAAAGAAAGTAAAACTTTATATCTTGTATTTGTACAGCTGGTGTGTCCACAACCTCTGAAGGACAGATAAATGAGTATAGCCGTGGTAACCCATTGAGAGAATTGCTGAAATCTCTGTAAATTTTAGTTGGTTTTTTTTTTTTCCTGATAAAGCCTTTAAAGTACGCAGAACTACAAATATTACTCATCATCTTGCATAGGTGAATCCACAAATTTCAAAAAGGATGTGCATTTCCAACATTGCTCCAGTGGATGTCAGTGAAACCTACAATTTGTTTTCTTGTGTTTATTCTGATAAACAGTGTCCTGGTTTGAGCTAGAAGAACAGAATTAATAATGTTCAGTGATTTTCCTTAAATATAAAATGTTTCAAGAAGATGTCTTTGTTTTCTCAGTGTTTACTTCACATCCCTGCCAATTAATCAATTTCACTTTAATTCCCTGAGATCTCTCATTTTGGTGGCACAGTAGACAATAGTAAGAACTGCTTCTTACTTCAGGACATGAAAGTGTTGATCATTTTTACAAATTGGGAGTAGCACCTCAATGTCCTTCTTGTACTGTGGGGACCAAAACTGGACACAGTACTCAAGGTGTGGTCTCACAAGTGCCAAGTACAGGGGCACAATCACCTCCCTACGCCTGCTGGTCACACCATTTCTGATACAGGCCATGAAGCTGTAGGCCTTCTTGGCCACCTGGACACACTGCTGGCTGAGCTGGCTGTCCACCAGCACCCCCAGGTCCTTTTCCACCAGGAAGCTTTCCAGCCACTTTTCCCCAAGCCTGTAACATTGCTGGGGGTTGTTGTGATTCCAGTCTGGTCTTTCATTTTCTCAGCACATCACCAAGTTAACCTCATAATAGGTTCTTCTCAATTAACAAACTGAAAGATGATTAGCTTATCGTACAGGTGTTTCCATGGACTTCCCAAGGTTTATTGCTTTTTATGTTTCACTGAAGGCATTGAGGGATTATCATACGTTTTTAGGAAGACCTTCACTTAGTAAGCAAGCTGAAGCAATGCTATGCGAATCAGCCTGCCTTGCCGCAATTGTTTCTTGTAGACTTTTAAACTGGTGTAAACTGCACCTTTCTGTCAGCAAAGACTAATGATCTGAAAGCACTACACTAGTCAAATAGCTGGTAATACAAAAGCATTCATATACCATTCCTCCTTAGGACAGCACATTTTAGCTGAAAACCAGTTTAATGAATCAGGAATTGCTATCTAAAACTACAGTCTCGAGAAAATAACATAAATGTGGGAGCTGTTTTATGCTGAAAAATAGTGTGAAAATTACTGTTTGAATATTGCATCTTGCTGAGAACTGAAAATAATGTCCCATAACAATCAGCAATACAATATAGCCTCACACTGTAATAGGATGCAGTTGAATCCTTGTGGTTGGTGGATCAAGAAGCTACACTATGAATTTAGGAAGTATGCAAGATCTGTGAGCAATTAATGTGTAAAGCACTAATGTAAACATGGCTGATTTTTAAAAAGAAAGAAAGAAAAACCATATAAGACACAGATGATAATCAATGTCCATTAAATTGGCCCTAAATTTCCAGACAGAAACTATAATCCAGCAATGAGTCGTGGAAGGAATATATCTTCCCCAGAGAGTAGCAACCATGCAGTGCAATTTTCTGGATTCCTTACTAATTATATTTATTATCAGAGGTCCACTGAGATTTTCAGCTGCTGTAGACATTTCTGTCACAATTACCATTATAAAAGCCTTTATGAAGGTTTCCCAAATATTATTACTAATTATCAGCTTTCCTCCTTCCTTCTTCCTATGATTTACCATACACTTACTATAGAGCTGCTGGACTCCAACAAGAATTCAATCCATGAAGACTATGTCCACTCTAACCTGTTATTTCAGGATTAGAAGAGGCCATGCAATATTTAGTTCTCTTTCATGGCATATTTTGTTACAGAGAAGAAATCTCCAGAATTGTGACTTTTCCTTTTCATTAACCTAACCATAGCAGTGTTTTCTCCTATTCCTATTCTAATTAGATATGGATAACCTTTACACTGTTTATAATTATTTAACTGGATCTGCCTACAGCTGCCAAGATCCCTTATTTTTCTCATGTGACACCTGCTAGAGGCATTCATCAAAACCAACAATATTACATACTATCTGTTGTCTTCACTTCCCTCCTCACCATCAGGTATTTGTACGCATGGATAAGCCTGAGCCTCCTTTTATCCCAGCTGAACAGTCCCATCTCTTTCAGCCTTTCCTCATAGGAAAGGTACTTCAAACCCTTAATGATCTTTGTTGCCCTTTACTGGGCCGGCTTCAGTATGTCCACATCTCCCTTGTAGTATGAAGCCCAGATTTGGACACAGCACTCCATATGTGTTTTACCACTGCTGAGTAGAGGGCAGAAGAATCTCCTACATTTTCAAGATTATCATTTTATCAATAAAAAGTAAGAAATTTTTTTTTTTAGAAAGAACGGATTTATTTTATATATCTTTCTGAGATATTTATATTAATTCATAACATACTATTTCATAGTTCTTGGCAGTTAATATACATTATTAAAGAGCTATTACTTAGAAAGATGCTAATTTCCCTTGGAATTTCTGAAACTAGCTAAGAATTCTATCTGCATGTTTACGAACTCCAAATTTCTGGTCACTACAATGTGCTCAGAGTACTTTATCTCCCATTATATCCATGTGTTTTACTTGCTGCATCCTAGTTTTGCACGATACTTCCCCCCCTCCTTTTTTTCCCCACATAGATGTGCTGTTCTGTAGTCAATTACACAAACTATTTTTCCTAATGTTAGAATTAATTACTTCTTAATCGCTAAAGGAGTTTCAGAGATTAATAACTACTGAAAGAAAAAAAGATTAATACAAATTTTATAACAAGCTATAACCAACATTTCAACAACATCTTTTGGATGGAATAGGCTAAACTTCTACATACCATATCACACAATATTTGTATTCCTTCACAGTTCCTGGTTTTAGACCTTATCAGGGATGATTTAGATATATTCATAATGTTATAGTGGGATAAGTGTTAGCATATAAGCATTAATGGGGAAATAAACCCCATCTTCTACACCAATCAAACAAAATGCAAAGATAAAGAAAAGTTATGGTTGTTCTTGTTGCTCTCTGGTGCATTTGTGTTGTGTATTGTTTATGGTTACAAAAACCAGCTATTCATACAGCTCTGAATATCCTATTATAGTTACCTGCTGGTTGCAGTTACATACTAGTTTGAATATAATGTCATAGCTTTACCTTATTGCCATGCTAACCACTGCAGAGTCCACTACCTTGCAAGTACCCATTGCAAAAGCTGCCATTAGTTACAGCCTTCCTTTTGTGATACTATTTCTAGTTCTTCCAGATCCAACAATTATATCACTGTTCTCTGTAATCTGACCTCTACCTTACCTGTTGAAAAGCTGCCTTTTATTCTAACTAGATCAAGCTAATTTCAGTCTTGCTTTCATTCTACTTTGTTGCTCTATATCTAAATTGCTTTTGGTTCGCATTGTGACAGAACTCAACTAGAATGCCAAATTTTACATTTCTTTAAAGTCTGGGGCATTGAAGCAGGTTAAATGTAGGAGTATGGGCTTCTTAATTATGTATGTAACTGCTTTGCAGAACCATTAATCTTTTAAAAATAACACATTTGTGCTTCAGAAGGCACTGAATGGGTTGTTGGCGGTGCTGTTATATAAACAGAAAACATGAGCAGTAATGCAAAAGCACAATCACTGTTGTGGGGGAACTTTGGAACAATTTGGACTTCAAGCTTCCTCATTTGTGAGAAAGACTTATATACTACTGCTGAAGAGCATGAAATTGAGCTGTCATTACTTATTGTATTTTATTGTGCTAGGAATCATTAGGAATCAATGATGTGAGAATCCTGAGAAATGGATAGTTTATTTGTATCAAGTTCTTACTATTATGCTTCTCTTTCCAATTTAGTATTAATCAAATTTCTTCAAAACTATTCAATAATATTTTATTATTATGAAGTCTTCCTCATGTGTAAACACTACAAAGGTAACTCTCATTCTCTTTCCTTCTTGCAATGACCCCACCTCTAAGGCATCCCTTAGAAACCGCAAACTAATTATCTCTGATTCTTAACAAGCATTTTAAGACTTTTCATCTTTTCCAAACATCCTCTGCTTCAGAAATCAATGTCAAGCTCATGTTGTTTGAGATTGGCCCCTTAAAGTGTTGCTTTGAATGACTGAAGTTTTTCTATATAACCATTAAGAATTCAGCAGTTCTCCTCCGTCATTTTACTTTTATTTAGCTACCTATGGGCACTGTCATATGGGAAACAGAGTTTCTTAAATTCAGCAAGGCGATTCTTCAAGTGTTTATTTTTAGTTTTAAGGTACCTAAGCCTAGACAGGCATATTTTATTATAAAGTCTTCTTTAGTAACTTAATAAACGTCCACATAAGGTAGACTTGTAGATACACTGCTTCATTGTTAAAAAGGATAAACTAGAACATATTGCAGTCCAATTAATACTGGTGTAAGAAAGAGTATCTTAAGTGACTTAACTGAAGTTATTGGGAAATACACAAAAGTGGAATTAGAGTTTAATTTAATCTAGCATTCAGGGATGATATTTCTAACAGGAGAAAAGATTAATCTCACAGTATCTTAGGTAATGAATTGTATAATATCATCAGTATTATTTGAATTCAACAAGATAAAAAAAATAAATGGAGGTATATGGTCCAATGACAGACCTGTAACTTTTAGGTTGTTTTTATCATTTTTGGAGATTAACTGTTCTCCAGAACTTTTTAAGTAGTTTGAATTTTACAAGCCATTTGAACAATAATACTTCTATTTGTCCTTCAAACTCTGTGGTGAAGTGGGCATGAAATGACTCCAAGTTGGATCTATGCTTTACAAAGGAGTCCTTCTGTCTTGGCTTATTTCTTCTCATATTAGCAAAACAAGTGTGACAGTAATAGGAAACACTGTTCCAAAGAGACTGCCGTAAGACTCAGAAGTGAAGATGATGCATTTGAATATTTACTACAGTTCTTTGTTTTTATTTCTAAAATATCATTATTGTTAACTATGATCTAACTACTACCTCTAATTTTCCTTGGTGATGGGAATGTTATAATATGCAAGCGCTCAAACTATTAGTTTAATATTACAAACAGGCTTTGCAGAGAACTGAAGCAGAATGTATTCAGACTTACATAAATATTTCATTCAGATCACAGAAAAAAACCCCTATGATAGCTAAGTTTGCAAAAATTGATAGGTTTTCTAAGTTTCTCTCACTAGGGAAGGTATTGATAGATATTGTACCAGCTGATCTCCTAGGTGACAAAAGCTATATGCTGTTATTATAGCTCCATATGGATTATTACTCATAGGTGACAAAAAAAGGGCTGTAAAACCATGGTTCTGTCTCATGGCAGCAAAATATCTACATGGAAAGCAAATACATGATGTTCTGAATTTCCAGTTAGTCTTACTTGTGCTAACATTAAAGAAAATATTGAAAAGAACAGTCCTAAAGATTGCTGAAATTTGAATTAAAAGTGACATATGTTTATCTTAACTAGATTTCAGATAAATAGAACTGCACTCTTACAGTTTAGCACATAAAATTATTTCCATGTGATTAAAACCTGAGACTTAATACTCTCCAGCAGAAGGAGGAGGAGAAATCTGTGTAATGATGACTTGACTAAATAATATCGTCATGATTTGACCCCAGCTGGCAACTAAGCACCATTCAGCTGCTTGCTCACTCCCCCCACCAACGGCTTGAGCGAGACAATTGGAGGGGTAAAAGAAAACTCATGGGTTGAGATGAGAACAGTTTAATAGTTGAAATAAAATATTATAATAATACAATAATAATAAATTATAATGAAAAGGAAAATAACAAAAAGAGAGTGAAAACCCTTGAAAAACAGGTGGTGCAAATGAAAAATAATTGCTCACCAAACAACTGATGTCCAGCTTGTCTCCAAGCAGTGGTCCTCTGGCCAGCATTCCCCTCAGTTTACATGCTGAGCTTGACATCATATGGTATGGAATACCCCTTTGGCTTGAGTCAGCTGCCTTGCCTATGTCCCCTCCTATCTTCCTGCACAGCCCCAGCCTCCTCACTGGCAGGGTGGCATGAAAAGCTGAAAAGTCCTTAACTTAGTGTAAGCACTGCTCAGCAAGAACTGAAACATCCCTGTGTTATCAACATTATCCTGATCCTGAATCCAAACCAGAGTACTATAGCAGCTCCTAGGAAGAAAATTAAATCAATCCCAGCCAAATCCAGGACTCATATGTAGTTGTGTCACCAGAGCTCCAAGATCCCCACAATTGTAACATTTTCTAATGTGATGGGACATTTTCTTCTCTTCCACAGGCCACCTGGATGAGTGATAGGTCTTTGTGGGGAGTTTGGAACTTCACACTACTGATCCTGTTACTGAGGTTCAAACAGTAATGGACCATATTCTTAAACTCAGAAGTCTAAGTGGAACCTTATGGGACTAAATTTAGTGTTCTGGCTCTATAGCTCAAATAGCAGTGAAAGGTAAAACATCAGTTTTGTAACTTCCTAATTTTGAACTCACTTTAGGTGCAACCACTTGATTTTATTTCTAGAAATATCCTATAATTAACTATAAAGCCCAACATGAATGCACATCCTTCCCTTCACACTTGAAAGAACATAATGAATGGTTAATCATACAGCCTCACTGATAAGTAGGTATTTCACGAGAGCCTGTGAACAGACATGATAAGAGAGCAAAACAAGACACCACCCCC
>JAVSBS010011078.1:64985-75036 GCA_033124195.1 Coracias cyanogaster
TACTCCTTCTCCCTGCTCTCCGCACCTCTCCACATCCCCCCCAATTCTTTAACTGTAGTTTGAAAGAGTCTAACATATAGCAAAATAGTAATAATAAAAAAATCTCCAAACTGACCCTGAAAATACAAGCTAATTCTTAGTATGTCTATTTGACAAGTATTGCATTGCTCTTCTGGCAGGCTTACAGAATGCTTACAAATGAAGAGTGGGATGGGGCTGGAAAGAAAGCTCATTAATAAGCAAGTTTAGTATCTCCAATGCAAAGGACAGAATTGACTTGCAAACAGCATTACTAAAGTATCTCCAGTGCAAAACCAGATGTGGGAAGAGAAAAGGGGAATGTAGGAGTCCTTCTGTACAAACCTTGTTAAAGAAATAAATAGATAACAGTACATGAAAATCAAGTCAATTTACTTTCTCTCATGAATCTACACTTTACCTATGAAGCCCTCAGCCCTCATGTTTCCCAGGCCTTTCTAACAGTAAAATTTAAGAGCTATGTATGTTAAGGAGCAGGTTACAGTATAGTATTTGTCTGCTCCAGGCACCTATATTAGTAGCTGAATGACATCTAGTTTTATACAGTGCGGCCATGTTGCTTTAATCTGAGTGCAGGCTAACTTACACACCTTACTAGCCTTTGAAAATGTAGTACTGGAACAATTCCAGGGTCCCAGATTTTTCTGCATGACATTGATCCTTTGGTGATCTTGCAGGGACAGAAGAAATATGCAGTGACAGGCTTGGGCTGGGTGTACTTCTGCAAGTAGGAGTACTTTTTGGCTCCTGCACCCAAATTTTCCCCTACAACACTGTAAGCCCAATCTCCTGTCCAAACAGCTTGTGCAAAAAATGTAATCGGGAGTAAAACACAGTTCTGTACAGACCTAATGTCAGTATCAGAGTCTGATCTTACAGAATTGACTTTCTCAGAATTTATTATGTACTAGGATAAAGGGAAACTAGAGTTAAATCCAAATTAATTTTTGTTGTAACTAATCCCTCATTGTTTCTAGTAACAAAAATGAAATATTTCAAGGGATGAGTAACTGTCACTGGATATGATCCTGGCCCCTTCAAGATATAAATATGTTTCACTAATATACACTATTTAAACTCTTGTTGAATGTAGTTTACCCTCTAGTGCAAACATTAAACCAAAGACTTAATACATTTCTCAACACATTTCTTAATAACAACTTCTCAGAAAAGCTATTAGAAAAACTACTGTTGAACTTCAGCTCTCAACACGTAGGAGATAAATGTTCACATTATTAAAACAAAGACCTATCAGTGTGATCACTTCAGATCCTCTGTGTTGCAATCAAATTTTTGACTGCAGTACTGCTCTTACAGTTTATCTATTGTATTATATAGAAATAGAACACCATATAGACACCACGTGTGCTATGAATTGCTAGACATATATAACTAATAATGTGTTATGCACGCATGCTATCAGTAGATATACTCCCTACAGAGTTAAATATTAGGAATAGAAATGGTCTCATACCTACTTGAAAGCTAGCACTCTTTTTCCTGAAGACCTGTTATATAGTGTCAGATTAAACAGTAATGAGAACTGATATAAAGATGGTAAGATGAAAATGAAAAATAGTGAAAGACAGTACTAAAAGTCATTTTGGTATTTTATTGGCACAATTGCTGAAAGTGTGAATGTTTTTTAAAAGGCTGTACATATGAAAAAATCCACAAAATGCCAAATGTGTGAACAGAAAAATAACTGAATATAATTTGGAAATCCTTCATAACATACAAGCCTTGTGGGCTTGCTTTCTAGAAAATGAACACTTGTAGATTTTGCAATTACGGCATTAAAATGCATTCAAAGGTGACCTCCAGCATTCTTGGCATTGTTACATATGCATAGGTCAATATATTCATAATTAGAGAAGTGTAAAATCGCTCAAATGAAGAGTCTTTGATTAGTGATTTAGTCCTCTACACAAAATTCGACAAAAAATTTGTATATGAACAAGAAATAAGTGAACTAGCTTTATGGCTTCATCATGGAGGATATAGCTTTGGCTGTTCTGAAGCAGAAAGTGTTATCTAAAAAGTCGATCAGTACCAGAAAACTTCAAAACTGAGATACTGCACTTACTAAAGACTTTTTACATCAGGACAAAGATATTCTACAGTCTCTATGTGACATCACAGAGAAAATCTACCAACACTTGTTACACTAACATCACTAACACTGGGAAGGAAGACATCTGAATCAGGTCTTGGCTGGAGTTTTCCAACAGTCCGAGTTCAAAATTGCAAGCTTTAAAATCTGCTCAAATTCCATCTTATATCATAACGGTTTAATTGCACTATCTTACAAAGAAGATTTTGATCTTAAAGTTTCTTTCATGTGTCCTCGTTCTGAAAAAAAAATTCACTGCTTAGCGCTTATGCTCAAGTCTAAGAGCCAAAACCCACATTTTTCCAGTAAACCCCAAAGAATTTTTTTGATGGTCTTAAATTTTTCCTTTTGTTTTAAAAGATGGGACTAACAACAAAAAGAATTGGTTGCAATCACTTAGTTTTGAAGAATCAGGATGCAAATGCTAAACCCTCTTGCATAGAGCCTATGTATTAAAGTATCACTCGGAAACTGCAAGAAAACTTTCAGTTCTCGACTACATATTTCCCACCTCCCAGGACAGCACCTTCCAAACATATGGCCCTCAGACAGGACACACTAGTGGGGAAATTATTATTCTAACAATAGAAATCAGAAATAAAATCAGATATGATAAAATTAAAATACCTAATTTGCATTATCAACCTCCTAATCTGATTTTCTTTTTAACAAACATTAGAATTCTGATAGAAACCAATTTTTACATATAAGCTTTTAAAGATACTTTGCTTAAGAATAGCATCTCTCTGAAAACTTCAATTCTATTGTTTCAGGTGTTTTGTGTTCTTGTTTTTAAAGAAACAGCTTGTTTTAGAGAACCTTTTAACTACTTTGAGTCCTCTGATAAGTCTCTCTTTAGAATACAGTACAGGGGATCCGAAGTCTTCTATCCTTGGAGACCCAGAATAAGAGCTGAGAACTAGCTTCTCATTATACAGCAAAAGTAAGATGAAATTTCACAAACAGAAAAAAGCAGGTAACTGTAAAGGAAGAAATAAACAGAAGCTGGTAGAAAAGTATAATACCCTTATAATACATTGTTTGGGTCTAGAAAAAATAGTCATTTTACAGAAGATATAGACATTTGTCTCATAACCTATACCAGGCTGCATAAGAAAGAGCAAACTTAGTATTTTATAAATATACATTATATACAGTAGTATATATAAATATAATAGATAAATCATAGAATATATTTTTATTTTACTATACTTATTCTATATGTAATTATGTGTAGACATTTCCTGAAAGCCTGCTTTATCTTTTTTTTTTGATCCTTGGGTTCTTACATATATAAATAGAAATGATCAGCTTTCAAGTAACTAATATCCTTGTAAATGTGAGATAAGAAATGCAGGAGAATCAAAAATAAGCTCTTAAAAAAAAATTTTCCTTTCTTACTTTTCATAAGCCAATAAATTAAGGCAGTAAAAAAAAAAAAATCTTAGGTAGATAGTAAAGAGCCTCACAATGTGAGTGTGTAAGATTTCAGTTAGTTCTGAGGATAAGCTTTTCATTTTTTTTCTAAATAAAAAACAGGCCCATTTTAAAAAATTATGTCTTGCATATATTTTCCTCTGAAACACTTGCCAGAAAATATTTTTAAATAACTTTAACTTTGAAGGTCAAAATGATTATGAAAATATCTTGTGTATAAAAAATAGCGTTTTATAAGAAAAGAATATTACTATAGTAACAATTCAAGTTGTTATGGTAACTAGAACTGTACAAAGGGTAAATGGGCTTAGAAAATATTTAGGTATTTTTCTCTGAAGAATTTTTCTATAAAGTTTTTCTATTAAAATTCTTTAGAAATAATTCAGAGGATAAAATACAGAACCAAAGGACTATGAAGAGCCATCGTTATTGTTCTGAAATATAAACATCTATTATGTTTACACTATTTATATGTTAATGGACATTTAACTTTTGTATACTCTGAAAGAAAAGAGAGGACAAGCTCAGCAATACATCCTATGAACAGTTTTCCCATTCCATTCAAATTTTCAAATTTGCCAAAAAAAAAAAAAAAAAAAAAAAAAAGAGGAAGGGAAAAGATCAGTAACATGCAGGCAATCAGAATAGTGATTTCATTAACAGTGTTATTTGGGGCTCATCAGAATTAGAAACTCAGTTGGATCATATTGTTCTGCAGGCTAAATGTAGCTGCTGTGTACACACAAGATACGAGCGGAACAAAGGGATCCTAGCACAATCATCATTTCACAGATTCGTTGCCTGTGTTTGCCTGAACAGAGCCTAGAACCATATCTGTAGTGGCTACCAGCAAAGGGTGGAAGTGGGTGCTAGGAGGATTGAATGGGATGAGAGGGAAGTAATGGACTTCTTGACAATACAGGCAGGAGGCTCAGAGCAGTAATACATCTTCCCGAGAAGCCTTGCCCTTTGTCATTGTCTCAGCAAAGAGGGCATGTTTGGAAGATGACACGTCGATGCTTTTGAATCACTGGCCACTTCCTGGTCTCAGCCAGATCTCTTGTGCTGCTGACCAATTTGAAACAGGTCTTATTAGTACTGAATATATAGTGCTCTGATGAAAACAGCAACTCTATTACTTATTCTGTTGTTTCTCAGCAATGGTTTAATGGAGATTTCAAGCTTCCCAGGAAATAGTTTTCATGTTGAGAGCCAGTCTGCCAGATACTAGGTGAAAAATAAAAGACACTTAAGAAACTGCAGCAATAAAACCTCATATGAGTGTCAAAAATACCTCAACAAAACCATGAGAAAATGAGAGAGAAATAGTAGAAATTCCTAGAATAGTATACCTCTGTTTTACATACTGGAGATATTCAACTGATGGTGACTGATTTTGACCTAAGATCATAGCTGATTCTGACTAAGATTATGATGAAACCAATCTGATAGGCCTTCAGCATGAGGGAATTAAGTAAAAACATGAAAAAGCAATAGACTATTTTGCAAAAGATATGTATTGTGCTTTCCATCTGTTAAGTTATTATTTGATGGATGTTTTAAAAAAATTAGTTGTCTAATTTCATTTGTAATTAAAACATCCTGGAGAAACAAGGAGTCACTTTTAATTGTTGGGCTGTAGGTGAGATCTGGGATATTTTTATATAGCTAATTTGTATTGAAAAAAAAAAATAGCTACTTCTAAAAACAGAGGGTTTGATCATTACGAGTTTAAAAACTGGGTCTGAGCTGTATTTGCAAATCTGGAAAAAGGTATAAACATGTTCTGGCACCTCATTCAAAGTTAAAGCAATTATGGATTGAATGTAAATATGGAATGAAATCCCAGGACCTTAGCTCAGTGAAGAAGCATCTCCATTTGGAACTAAAGAATACTGTGAGATGACAGAGCTTATGAAATACTTCTCTGTAATTAGTACAGTATTCAAAATATTACCTAATAAAGTCTCAGAAGTACACCAAGCACCTCCACTGGCAGGCCGACAGTAAACAGTAAAAGCTCTTTTAATTTGGGGAAAATATCAGAATAACAGACACCAGACACCAATTTCTGAACACACAAAGAGGGGGTGTCGTGGTCGGAGCGCAGACGTCCCTACCACGGATGTCAAAATAGTGGGTCAGTTTCCCATAGGGGGTTTGGTAGACACACAGAGAATCCAATGTTGATGCATCTACAATGGTTGCCACTAGAAGGAAGTAACCTTGTTGTGTTTTAGACCCAGCTGGCAACTGAGCACCACTTGGCCACTCACTCATTCCTCACCCCTCCCTCCTCGGGACGGGAAGGAGGTAGAGAGAGTTTAATAGAACAACACAGAGAGAAGAAACAACAGTAATAACAATAATACTAATTACATAATGTATAAAATGAGTGATGTACAACGCAACCTGCTCACCAACTGGAACCTGTCACTGCCACCTGGTCCAGCTGTCCGCTCAAGCTGTGCATACTTACCCCGGACAGTTCACCCCTTTTATACTGAACATGATGATATCAGTACGGTATTGAATATTCCCTTGACTGGTTCAGTTTGGTTTTTCCTGGCTGTGGTGAATCACTGCTTCTTGTGAAAACTAACCCTATCCTAGCCAAAACTAGGACACCTAATCCCATTACTTGAAATAGCTGAGTCATTTATAACTAAAGAAAAATGGACAGCATGCTGAAATTTTTTTACAAAACAAGTAACAAGTTTTGTATTAAAAAAGGAAAACAAAACAAAAAATCCACCACAATATACCTTTTCTATCTCTACTATTCATGCGTCTATGCAGCTGCTATGTGAAGTGTTGAAACAATAAACTTCATTTAAACATTTAAAAGTAAAATAACAATTCTGTGTTTAAATCTCATTTTAGAGAATACTGGAAAGTGTCACTATATAATCTCAGCTACTTTGGATTTCACTATACATGGCAAGAAATACTGCTATTTTTAAAACCTGGAGAAATACTTAAATATTAATACTATAACTAATTATATTATATTTTTATGCTTAAGAAGTGTTTGCAGGTAGGAATGTCTACAGATACAGAACATTACTGCTCTATTTATAGCCTTCTGTAAATTGGATTAGTCCCAGAAATCAAGTATCTGTTATTACCAAATTAATTTTTGAAAATCAGGTGAAATATTTGGAGAGCAGTAGTAACATCACTAATGCATAGAAAAATAAGTGATACAAACTTTCTCTGTTCTAATACCAGAGTACACCTGCAGATAAACTTGCTGGATATCTAGAATTTATTGGAACAGTTTCAGAGATGAAACAATTCTCAACAGGCCCAGAATGGTGTGGTTAATGCCCTTACAATGTCATTCTCTTTTAAAGATGGCTATATCAATTATTCCTTTACTGAGGTGAAGCTGACCCAGTGAAGATGACTAGTCATAATCCAAGACTCATTCACCTCTGTGGAAAACATTTGGGTATCTGGTAAATAAGCTTAAAATAAAAAAGTTAACTTATGAGAGTATAATGCTGTGGAACAGCATATATTATCCTGTGTGATACAGAAACTTTTGTCTAGAAAGAACCATGGCAATAGTAAAAAATGCTATATTTTACTTCTCTAAAGTTTTACTCATTACATTCATGTTCTTCATGGTGTATGTTTTAATCTCCTATCCACTAGGCCATTGCAATCTGTTCTGTAAATTGCATATTCCGCTGATTAAAATTCTCTATATTTGAACCAAGTCATAGTTATGAGTTAGGTCCCCTGATACAATTCTATTTATTTATGAGTAAGGAAAAATCCCTGTCTACGTGTATATGAAAAGCTTCTTATTTAAAAAATAAAAGAAGATGGATCTAAGTAAGTTTATATTTAATTTTCTTCAGCCAAGGAATTAATTTATGAACTAGTCTGCTATAGACAGCAGCTAAATATTCAGATTATTTAGACTCTCTATTATTTCCTTCCTAGTCTATTTTTATGTATACACAAAGTACTTTGGCTGAAAAATGCAAATATATGCAATGCTATTTTACTGTTCCAAAACCTCTGTTTGTATATTCCAAGCTAGCTGGAACTTTTTCAAGAACCTTCATTATCTTAAACATTTTGAGAATATTTTGAAAGCCTGAATAAATTGCCTAACCACCAAATGCCTAGGGCATCTAGGCAGTGTCTGAAGACTTAGTGAATTGAGTGACTCTTAAATTAGACATTTGCATGGTTATTTCTAATTAATCACCATATAAAATGTAATTAGCATGCACCACTTATCATTTGAATAGCAGTTGGCAATTTTTTTTTTTTGTAAATTCTTCTTACGGTACACAGTTCAGGAGGAAAGAGGGAATCCCAGAGGCTGATGTCAGGAATAATCAGGGGTGACTTAGTTGGCTGTTACTTGGTATATGACACATAGTTTGTTTCACTCTTTTTTGGTCAGGAATTTTAACTTAGACATGCACAACTGTCCATGCTCATCATCTCTCTCCATCATTTTGGAGCGCTAATGTATTTGATAAAGAATAACTGTAAGACTTGCACAGAACCTCATTCTTGAGTGCCATGTGGTTACTTGTGATGCTGACTTTAAAGGCAGCAGGGTGTAACACAAGTGCAGGGCCCCCACTGTCTTCAGTGAACATTTGTTTGCGCTAGGATGAATGAAAATTCCTAATACTGCTTTAAAGGGGGTTGAAGAACACACAAAAAGATCTGTCAGGCAGGTAGCATCCCTAGAGGAACGCCAGGAAGCCAATTTCTTCCTGTCTGGAAGCAGCCAGCTCTTAGCTAGGATTCAAAGGTTCAGATCCTTCCTAATAAACAGTCAATATCAAAAGCTGCTACATGCCCCCAGCATCTCCAAAGGCTGCAGTTCTCACCACCATGGATCCCAGTGCTGGTAAGGACATTCAGAATCATACAGATGAACTTTCAAAGACCAGAGAGTTATATCTGTGCTTGCTTGGACAAGCCTGTTTCCTACAGTCATAAGCGATTATAGGCAGGTCTTGCAACATACTGAGTGTCTGGACTCATTAATATCAGTTCCTGACGGCATGTCTCAAAAAGGTGCTTTGCATTTGTTCTGGAACTAGTAAAGTTTGGAATAACACAAACTAATTTCCGACAGACTATGTTCCTGTCCTAACTATCTCTGTAGACATACAGATAAGGCAATGCTTTACATCTGCAGGCTCAGTCTTGAGCTCTGGCCAAGACAGGTGACTGCAACGGAGCAAAGGGAAAAATGTCATGGGGTTTTGCTTTCTTTCAGCTAAGAACCCAAATCTGCTAAAGGTGTCTCTGGTGCTAATTTTTAAAATTGCTTGTGTTTCCAGAAGAACAACTATAGCAAACAAACTCACACTAAAAAAAGCAGGATAAGCTGACAGCATCACCCTGCACTGAGAACATTCTCCCCTGTGAGTCACACAGCAGCATATGGACTGCATCCTTCATGCCATGCATCACCAGACAGTGTGCACTGCATACAAGAGGGTGCTCCTGAAATTTTATTTGCAATAGAAAGAATTTTATCTTTAGAAAAGATTTGAAGATTCAGCTAATTTGAAGATGAATTAATCACTGTCTTGCATCTGAGCACTGGTCAAATTCTAGGAAAAAGCTGAAAAGGCTTTCTGGAAGTTTTTTAAACCCAACTTTCACCTTTCCTTAAGAAGAAGGCTCTAAGGCTGTAAGAAGGGTGGGGAGGGGAAAAGGAAAAAGAAATCTGATTCTACTTTTCTTACCTGCACCCAAGGAATATAGAACTATTAGTCATTTGGTTTTATACTACTCCTACCTAAGTTTTAGTAGCCAGATTTCAAATAAGTTTTCAGCATCTGAAGCACAGCTTATACAGATGATAGCCACTTAAGATATTATGTTTCTCAAAATACCTGCTTATTTACCTTAGCATGCTTAAAACACTTCAAATCATCACTGTTACCTCCACCTCTTTATCCTAATAGTTTCTCAAGTGCTGAAAGTCATTCTTCAGTGTAGTTCCACAAACATCTCAGTACTGTCAGAGCTGAGCAGAGATAAATCCATTCAATCTCCCACCTAAACCTAATGTCATATAAGAAACTGGCTTTTTTTTTTTTTTTTTTGGTGATTTTTACTGCTTGGAAGTGTTCATAGAATGCCTTCAGAATAAAGCTATGTATAAATTCGCACTAGTGGTCCCTTAGTCCTAGACATTGCATGGGAAAATATTATCAACTCCTTTTATGTAGTAACTCAGTTGTTAAAAAGAGAATGAAAAGAGACCATATACAACCATTAAAAAAGAAGTAAAAAACCTTGCCTATATAGGGAAGCACCAGCTGCCAGGGCTATATATCCATTTTCGTGAAACACTAACTGGGTAAGATACATAAAATACTACAGGCTAAACTTCTCATGGTAATCAGCTACCATCAACACCAGAGAAATACAACTACTGGGTTGTTTGGTTTCCCCCTCCTCCCCTTT
>JAVSBS010011079.1:0-12689 GCA_033124195.1 Coracias cyanogaster
AGTGTGTGTTTCAGAGCAGCTGCTGATGGAGTATTTCCCACACCATCTTCCTCCTGAAGTAAGGCATGTTCTTCTGAAGAGAAAAGCAAAATCCATTGAGGATGAGGCAGACAGCGGCCGTAAGGGTGGAGAAGACAGCTCTGCCTTGCTTCCAGCCCCGGCGATCATTCAGCAAAGCCAGAGAGGGGTGCAAAAGCTCAGCCCCTGCCCCAGACACAATTAACAGCTGCTGCATAACCCCCCTGGCTCTTCTTGCTGTGCCCAAGAGTCTGGAGCTGTTGAGAACCTTCCCTTACCGCTGTGAAGGTTATGGGTCGGTCTCTGATGACGGCGTCGGCGTATTTGCAGAGAAAGACGCCGCAGTCGCTGCCGTTGGCTTGCTGGGGTATTTCCTAAGGAATGCAAAATGGAGAATGAAAGGCAAAAGGAAGAGAGGATTTTGCTCTATCTGAAAAGAAAAGCAGTTTGGAAGTAGCACGCGTGCCCCAGCCCAACACCACTCACCAGCCACCCAGGCACCTACTTGCACAATCCCTTTACCGCTCAGGGACACGAGGAACAGACCCAGTGACCCGCCCATCATCCCTCCCCTCTGCTTCCTGGACTTGGAGGTTCCAAGCCACATTCTGGGCAGGCTGATACCAGCAGCCTCCCTCCGCGCAAGGCGTCTGGAGCTTTGCATCGTGTCCTCTTCCTTACGCTGAGGGGTTAAGGCTGTTGTGACCAAGAGGTCGAGTTCACGCTTCAGACCCCAGGAGTGCTCACGTACGTGTGACTCCAGGCTGTGGAGAGTCCACTCGGAAACAGCCAGCTCCACATTTCTCTTCTCCCGGCTCTCCTCTTGGAGGTAGCGGCTGTTTAAAAGAAAACACAAATCCCTCTTCATCGCTGTCATCTAGGCCAACAAAGAGCGAGCTGAGGAAGGAGCACGGGAAGGTGAATGGCAGGACAGTGAGATGTCAGGGAATCCTCCTCACAGCAGCTCATTTCAGGCCTTTGCAGGAAAAAGCCCAACCTTCCATTTACAAACACCGTCAGAGGCTGCAAGCTCATGGTCAGGAGTGAGACCAACAATTCCAGCAGACTTCCACCACAGCGTCAGCTCCTTGCTTAGCAGCGGTCAGCAAACCCCACATCACGTATCAGAGGAGGAACAGGCAAACCAACAAGGAGCCGTAATGCCGCAATTCCAGCAGGTGCCTTGATCCAGCCTGCTGGGTGCATCTCCAGAGAACAAATACAAAAGCTTTGGGGCCAATCCCTCTGGCTGCGCAAGTTCCCAGGCCACCAGCGGCTGGACAAGTACTCTTGAGGAAAAACGGCTTTGAGGCAGACCTTTTCCTACACCCTGTTTTGTGTCTCCAAGAGATGCAAGAACGGGCAGTCTGATGACAGGGACAAACTCCCAAAAGCTTCTCGTCATCCCCAACATAAAAGCATTGACTGAGCAGCTACTTACAACACAGTTTCACAGATCTTGTCCCCTTTTCCTCCAAGGGAGTCATAGTATCTGATGGACTTGCTGCGCACGTCTATGACCTGGAATCAGAGGTGACTGTCAGACAAAGCACAACGTTGTGCTGCACGCGCAGCACAAACTCCATGGCTTTCCTTGCTGCTGTGTTCTCCCCACCCACTTCTCAAAAGGAGCCAGTTTGACTCACCACTAGCGCCCAGTGCACCCTCAAGTGGACAGGCACCAAGATGAAGTCCTGCCTGAAGACATCCACACCTCTGCTCCATCTTCTTACTGCCCTGTAGCCCTCCGCAAGCAGTTTGGGATAAAAGAAGGTACTAAAGGCATGGACTGCCGGGTATCCCTCCTGCTTATTTCTTTCCACCAGGAGGCTCAGGTAGAAGTTGATGATCTGTACCAGAAAGAGAAAGCCTGAGATGTCAGAGAAGACACTGGCTTAGCAAAGGAAAAACAGAGCCATGGTCTTTGCTGGCCATCCTGAAGGATGCAGCTGAGAGAACAGCAGTCTCGGATGTCAGCTTTTGGTGTGAGAATTTTGCCCTTGGTCACTTGTGCCCTTTGCTAAAAGCACCTGCCACCCACTCCCAACGGCCCAGACTAACTTCTGGAAGCTGCCTAAGCCAAGTGCTAAAGGAACTTGCAGAAACACTGGCCCTCAAGTACCTAAGAACAGAACTGTACAGGTGTTTCTAGGCTCTGCAGGGGAGGTTGACAAATCACTGTGACAAAGGCTTCTGGAGACAGCATCGGGGGACTTTTCCATAAAGGCTGACTTAGAATTTCACGGGGATGCAGTCAGTTTTACCTCATCGTTTAGCCAGCAAAGGTTATGGAGCGTGTGGATGTCTTCTCGGGTGACACTGAGCTTGAAGGCCCTGCTCAGGACTTCTTCTGGCTGTCCTTCAGCCAGCGCGGCAGTGACCTCTCTCTCCATGGCCTGAAATGAACAGTGGACAAATGGTTGCAGCTCGTTCACAGCCTTCTGTTCTGTCTAACGGACGGTCAGCTTTGATACCTCTGTGAGTGGGGAAAAGCGCTCTGCTGCCTTGCTCACGGTGGGGACTTTCTTGTCCTCTGCAGCTCCTCCCTGCTCCTGGGAGCTTTCCACCGGTGTTTGACACCTGCCAAGAGGGAGAGAGAGGGCTGAGCTGTGTAGCAGGACTGTCCCAGGGAATTCTCAACAGCTCCAGTGCTTTCTGAAGGTCGATTCTGACTAGAGCCTCAGTTGCACACGTGACCACGTGACAACATCGTCTCCGCTTCCAGCACCGTTCTTTGATAGCGGCAAGGCTGGGATAGAATGAAGAGCTGGGAGCTCTTTGTCTAAGCCTTGGTAGCAAGCGCTGTTTCACAGCATTTAATGGGAACGGCCAGAGCGCGTGGCGTGTTCTCCTGCCTTGCTGTGTAGAAAGGCCCGCTGGAACTTCAGCACCATCTTGGCAACACTATTGCACAAGAATTGGGCTCCTTCTGCACAGCTTGCAAGTGTAATGATTGCACTCAGAGAATGGCTTCTCTTCTTCCTCTGGGCTTTTGTTGCTCTTGTCATTAACTTCAGACACTGCCCAGCAGCCGGAGATGAACTCCCCTCAGCTTCCATATACAACATCTACAAAGTTACCAGCAAAAAGTTAATTGTCCCGGTAATTACTTGCGGAATCTTGTCAGCTGTGAATGAGGGAGGCTTCCAGAATATTTTTCCTTTATCAGTTTCAAGAGCTGTTTGTATTTCTCCTTTTCTCCTCGCTGAACATCCTAGGAGAACAGAAGGAAAAAACCGATTAGAACCCTGCCTATGAAGCAGACGTCTGTAATCTGGATCTAGGGCAGAGTGCCCAGGCCCTTCCCAACATACTGCCACATTATTCAAGTTTACTTTAGCAGGAATTTCCCACCTTCATTTGGTGTTAGCCCTGCTGTACAAACTCGTGTCCCACTATAAACCTCAAAATGCCTTCGGCAACTGTTTCCTCAAAGGGGGGGACTCTTCTCTTCAGCTGCGATCTGCAACTCTTGCATAATAATTCAGAGTGATGTGCGTTCCTGTCAATACACAATAATGATTGGGTGCTAGGAGTCCCCCGAGTGCCTTAGTGATCATCCACAGCTTGCCGTGGCCTGCTTCTCCTGCACTTTGGTGTAAGTTCTTCTCCCATGTAAGCCAGGCTTATCAGGAATTTTCCAAGAGTTGCTTCAGGTAGTGGAAGGAAAGAACAGGGAGAGAACTCTCAGATAGTCATGTAAGTGTTACCAGCAACTGAGTGGGTTTTTTGCCTACATTATCCTTTTAGAAGTTCCAATGTAAAGATCAGAGCTGAGCTAGGTTAAGGACAAAACAGCAAAACAACTCTGCAACAAAAACACACCTAGTGACAAGGCAGTGCAGCTCCACTTACAAGAGAAACTGCCTGGAGGGCCCTCCCACAGTACACCACTGCCACGAAAATGGTTTAAAATCCAATCTTTTGGCAACAAAGCACTGCTCTGTTCCAAGACTTGGTAAATGTAAAGGCAAATAAAATGCTGTATGCGAATTTTCCGGAAGCATTCCTTCAGCTTCATTAACTACACCACTGCGCTGTTACACACTGCCGTTTCCGCGTTTGCCACAGCTTGGTTATGACTTGGGACGTCATTTCATGTCAAAAGTCACCTTTCTCACCCAACGTTACCTCTTCAGCAGTACAGAAAAGCCTCCCCATTTTGCTGAATTCTGAAGTCGTGGATTTCGGCACAGTCTGCTCCTTAATGGGCGGCCTCTGTGTTAAGATGCCATGTGGAACAGGTTTGATGGGGTGTTTGCCATTCTTGTTTGTGCTAAAATCATCAATGCGAAAAGAAACAGTATTAAGAGAATATTCAAATATGCACCTCCCGATTCAAGCTCCACCACCAACTCTTTTGTAAGGATGTCCACTGATGATGATGGAGACAGACACGAGATGTTTATGACTTTCAGATGAAGACTCGCTGTCTTCAACTTGCTAATGGGAAAGTACAGAGAAATAAAAGTGAAAATCAGAACTAACTGCCCTCAATATACACTGTTGCTTGATCTGCATCGCAACTGCACTGAAAGGCACGTTACATCCATGGCAGACCAAGCCCTGAGGCAATACTGAATACTGGTTCCTCCTCTTCATTCCCTCCCTTCAGATAATTCTATAAATATATTATTTATAAATTCCAGCTATTTCTAACTCAGAGAGAAGTGTACAAACAACGCCTCAGCATCCCCTAAACAATAATTCAAAAGAAATGCAATGTAAGCCTAGTCCTTTTATCAAATTAGGAACTATTTTATGTCAAACATGACGGAGGGTTTTTTTCTGAGAAAAGGTTGTTGTGTTTTTTTGTTTTGTAGGTTTTTTTTTTTTTAATAACTTACTTTTCATGTCAAACTAACTATACAGAACCTTTTCACAAGCATTCCTGGTCTCAGGCTCTTCTCAAGTTCAACACTTCCTCCTACCACAGACCTTTAGTCTTTAGCTAATTTCCTGTGCCTGTGAAGTATCTGGGTCTAAAGAAAAAGTTTAAAGTTGGTTGGAGAAAACAAAATAAAACAAAACAAAATATAAACGGCTGGAGACCTCCCTGGAGGAGTTCTAGAATACCTTGGGAAAATATTGCTACGTAGACACAAATACAAATGTCAGGCAACACAGAGGAAGTTCAAGAACGAAAGCGGAAGACAGGAAACCCTTCAGAGAAGAAGTCAAAGGAAATGGGAGGATTTTTACCTTAGATACGGAATTGTCTTACAAGAAAGGGGTACTGTTTCCTTCAAGCAAGTATTGATTCCACAAGGCATTTTATCTACGAGAGAAAAGCAAAAGCCATCAGTTCGTCTAAAAGGAAACTGAAGAGTTTTTGAAGTTTACTGTAAGAGCTTCACCAAAGAGCAATGATTTTAATTTTCTCTCTTGTGTCATCACATTATTTCTGCTAAGTTACTTTAGAAACTTTTCAGATTTTCATATTGGCAACCACAGAAAGTTGTGCACACAAGGTATTGTCTGCCTAAACCTGGAATAACAAAAGATTATCAGGATCTACTCCCTGAAAGGAGTGTCTAAAGCAGGTTCCTGCTGGCAAGCGAGCAGCAGAGCTCTCAGAACGGAAGGACTGCGTCCAAAGCAGCTCTTGTACTGAGGTGACAAGAGAAATGCCTGCCCCCAGTCCAGGAGCAATGCCAGCACGCAGGGAAGCAGCAGAGTTCACCCGCAGGTACTGCTGGATGCTCTCTGGCTCTTGTGCCTGCAGTAACCCATCCCTACACCAGGGGTAGAGTTGCAGAGTGCACAAGGCAGGGGGAAAGAGAAAGGCCTGAACTTGATGTCAGCCTTACCAATCAGCTGTCGCGTTTCTAGAGCAGAAGCTGCTGGTCTTTTAGCTGGAGGCTCGGAAGTAGCGGACTGAGGCTTAAATACAAACACAAGAAATACCAAGGTGAGTACAGCTGGAATGGGAGTCCAGGCAAACAACCTTCCTGAAATTCAGCCGGCTCTAGGATGACTTGGGGACCTGGATTTGCCGCTTCAGATTGCAGCAGAACGCAGATCTTGGCAGGACGTCTGACAAGCACGCTTTCAGTTTGTTCATGCAGGCTCTCACACGTAGTGCTGAAACCATACAAACCCATCACTGAGTTCTCAGGCAGCTCCTGAACCTTCCCACCTGTGGCAGTTCCCTGCTCGAAAAATGTATTTTCTACAAAGGAGCTAATTTCTCTCTCAGGAACCAATAATTAGAGCGTGACAGTGTCTTATTGCTCTTAGCCTATGGGGCAGTAAGGAAAAGAAGACTCCGCTTTGGGGCCAAACTAGGAAGTCAATGACTCGTTTTTACAGAGCCAAAGTCCTGCAGGAATCATCTCCTGTAGGTCAACTGTAAAGTATCTGGAAGACAACAAGCATTTTTTGCTCCTTCCTCAGCTGCAAGTGTTAGAGCAGAGCACAGAAACCTGAGCAAGGCAAGCCCAGCACACAAGAGGCACCTGCTCCAAGTGGAGAAGAACCACCTGCTGCTGCACAGGCTCAGAGCAGGCCCAGCTTCAAGATGCGCTGGGGAGACCGCTGCATCCTGCACAGATTCTCCCTGCTCTCCAAAGCCTTGCTAACCTCTTCTGCAGACTCCGCGGCTGGAGGAGCATGGCAGCGCTTCCGTGTTGCCTTGGCTGGCAACTTCCCCACCACAGGAACTCCTGGAGCTTTCTGCCCGTGCGCAGAGACAACGTCATCTGAAAAACAAAGACAGGCCAGAGAAGAGCTTTGGGGAGGAGGATTTCTAATTTCCGTTTGCACTAAAGCCCATCTCCTCAACCCCAGCTAAAGCCGGGTAGCTCCCTTCAGTGACACTCCCTTCTGCCACCAGCAGTGGTTGGTGCTTTGGGTCTCAGTCCTCCAGAGCTGAAGCTCAAAGACTAACCCAGGATTCTGTCAGGCAGATCGTCCAAAACACACTGCTTCTGAGAACGTTCCCTGTTTCTGGAGAAGCACCAGAGGGTGCAGTTTATCCTCCTCATCCCCTCCACTGGTGCAGCTGCTCTTGCAGTTTATGACCTGTCACTCTTGCCTAGTTGGGAGAAGCTCTTTGCTGAGCTCTACAAACCAAAGCTACTCACGTCTGTCCTTTTCAGTATGAAAGAAGCGGAGACATGCAACCCCTCAGTACACCCAAGCATCAGCAAGCCAGCGCTGTCTAATAAGGGGCCGCATAAGAGCTTAAATCATATTAGACAGCAGCTTTGGTTTGAGGAGAATGCCATTTTAGCAGAGGAGGGCACGGATGGTACCACGTTCTTAGAAGCAGATCTGGCCTGCTTACTAAGAGGTGGGAATTGTTCCTACCAAGAGTTGTTCGTGTTGCTGAAAGGAGGAGGGAGGAAGAGATCAGTTTGATGCATTTTTCCATTGTTTTATACTCTCAAGCCTGAAAGTGAGTGCGATCCAAACTCTTCCCTCCCAAGCCACTAGCTCACAGAAATACCATTTTTCTCTGTCCGTCATCAGCTTAAAGTGCCTTTCCTTCACACCCCAGAGTCTAAGTTATTTCTCATAAGATACAGGGGTTATTTTGAAGTGACAGAGGTATATTGAGAATACAGAGGGAGCACCCGGCTTTGATTTCAGCTGCTCTTTCTGCTGACAGGCCTGGGCTCACTGCCAGAGGAGACACCTGGGCTATCTCCTGCTGGTGGGGAGAGGATGGAGCCGTGCCACAGCCCCCACACACCACCAGCGACAGGGCTGGGCCCTGGGAGGGGCCCGCAAGCCACTGGCTGCATAGATGGCCACACCGAAAGAATGGCTTGAAAAGCCACAGTTTCAGTAACAATGCTGAAGTAAAAAAGTTTTCTAAGGGAGCTAAGAAAACTCAGGCCTCTTAAATACTTCTGCCATGTGCAATACCTGTTTTTCGCTTTTTCGCTTGAATCTCGTCAGCATCTTCCACAGGCGGCCAGACACTGAGGAAAGAACACACAGAACAGTGTTTTGCCGCCACAGGCGAGCTTCTCCCAGGCTGACTTCCCTTCGCGTGGCCCCAGTTTCCAAAGTTAGCTTTCCTACCCGTAGGTCTCCCCCTCCAAGTGCCCCTGGGATCATCTCCGACACTCCCCCACCACTGCCACTGCTGAGCATCTCTCACGAACACCCCCCGCCTCTCCCAGTCAACAGACCGCTCCCAGAGAGCTGGTTCTCCCACTTCAGGGGCATCTCAGGCCTCTTTTTCTCCTTCTGCTCACGCTTGCGGCCGTTTTACAGTTGTTCCTCCCACCAGAGGGTGGCTGAAGCTAAGAGGCAAAGTTTTCCTCTTTCCTCAGGAAAGAAGCAAACCAGAGATTCCTGAGCCATGCCAGGTCCTAAGCCTGAGAACAGCGAGTCGCAAAGAGAAGTCTCTAGGTAAGAGAGGCAAGAAAAGGTGGGAAAGCAACTCGTGTGTACAGCCCCTTGAAGGACTTACTGCTAAAGCCGTGCTCATGAACGGGTTCTTGAGAGAACTCTCAGCTGCGTTCTTTCCTATGAAGTCCCAGTATTATATCAGCTCATGCAATGATAAAGTCTAGCAGCAATTTATACTTTGCAAACAGAGTGTGAAGGTTGTTCCTAATTTACTAGGTTTTTTTCTGTTTGCCTCCAAAAATGCCGTGACACATGGCAAGGATTCTTTGAAGATCTGTTCCCATCAAAATGCATTCTACTGAGCAGATTTGCTATTTCAGAAGGTTAAAACAGAAGAAGTCAAAATATTTGTATCGTCCTGCTCAATTTTTAGCAAAAGCAAACTCGTTCTGAGCTGTTCACCGTGTTGCATAATATGGGAAACACGACGCAAAAATGGGCCAGAAAATAAAAAACCATCTGACATTGCTTTCCATGTAAAGATGCGTTCACATCCTTTTCCATGCTCTAGAGGAAACAGTACTTCTTTATGCCCAACCTTTTACTTGCCTCCTTAGCAACTACAGGAAAAAAATAACGTATTAGAAAAACTCATTAACTCTGCATATACCCATAGAAGCTCAGACTCTCTTCTTTTCAAAAACTCCTGCCTCGTCAGTGAGGAGGAAAGTTCATTAAGATTTATAATTTAAAGCAGTAAAAAATTCAAGTTTTCACAGGTTAACCCCCCCCAAACGTCGCACACTGTGCTTCAGTGGCGCAGTACAAGAGTAGCTAATGCTTTATCTACCTTCTCCACCAATTTCACCACCCATGCCCTGAATTCTTCCTTTTTCTAACATGGGAAAAACCTTCAGTGGCCGAAGTAACAACCACCCTGCGGTTTCGATTTCCTTTGAAGAGGCTGACACAGGCGACCTGGGAACATCTTTGACATAACAGCATGTCTCAGAGAGCACTGTGGGAAAACTTACTTTCAGCAGGACAGCTGCTGAAGCCGGCTAATGCAGCTGCACTTGAAGTTCATCTTAATTGCTTTGCCTGTCCATTCTCAGAGATCTCTTAACAAACTGGGTCTTGTGGTCAGACCATGGCACAAGAGCGTGCAGTGGCTACAAAGGCACCTGCTTCATTGCAGGATCACGCTCTGCACAGCAGCTCTGAACAGCTACTTGTGCAACAACTGGCTCTTTTCAGAAGACGGTCACTTTTCCCATTCACTCTGGAACAGGAGACACTTAGCAGAGCTTCCTGGAGCAAATTTCTCCCCAGGGGAGCAATGACACTTTCCAAACACAGCATGTGACCCCTAGGTCCTCAGAGAGACGGGAGTGACAGGCAGGGAGCTGGCTTCAGCCTCTGCCCCTGGCATCTCTGGGGCAGCAGCAGCGGCTGAGGCCTGGGAAGGCATTCCCCTTTCTTCTGCTCCAGCGACAGAGCACCTGCCCAGCGCGTGAGTGTCCTGCAGCCCAGCTCTGCTCCTTTAACACAGCTCCTCCAAGTGCCCTACTCCCCTTGGCATCTCTCACAGCTCCCTGTGCAGCCGCAGAGCGGACAAGGGGGCGGCTTGGCTGCTGGGGAGCATCTGGCACCAAGAATCCTCGGAGCATCAGAGGTGGCCAAGGGTGGCCGTGGGCACAGGGTGGCCCGAGGGAGGGCTGAGCCCCAGGCCAGCGGCCGGGCCAGCTGAAGGGCTGCAGCCTGCTCCGCTGCCGCTGCCGCTGCCGGCGTGGGGCGGGCAGGGGCGGTGGTGGCACGGATGGAGCTCTGGGGAGCCCATGGCGAGCCCCACGGGCCTGGAGGGGGGCTCTGGGGGTGCCGAGGGACGAGCAGCCAGAGCCAGGGGAGCCCCAGGGCAAGACAGCGGGGGCGGCCCCGGCCCTGGACGCGTTCAAACCAGGACACGGCCGAGGGCTCGGGGAGGGCTCGGCGTGAAGGCGGCACTGGCTGAGCGCAGGGCTCTTGTCCCCGCTCAGCGCGCCCGGCCCGCACAGCCCGGGGAGCCCTGGCGACGGGGGACGCGCCGCCTGCGCGCTGCTGCCGAGGGCGGCTCTCGGGGGCCGGGGCCGGCCCGTCGTGCCCCGCCTCCGGTCCCCGCCTGCCTCGGGGAGAGCGAGCGAGCGAGCGAGCGGCCGCCCCCTCCGAGAGGCGCGGGAAGCGCGCTGGGCGGAGCTGCGTGTGGAGCGGGCGGGGAGGCGCGGGGCCGTTGGCGGCGCTGGTGGCGGGGAGAGGCCGGTGTCCCCGCGGGGAGAAGCCCCTGTCGGGCCGCACGGGCCGGAGGGCCAGGGGCGAGAGCGCCCGTTGGCGCTGAGGGAGCTGCAGCTGCCGGGCTTACCCAGCCCTGGCGTGTGTGGGCGCCCGACGCTTTTGGCCCTTCCTCTCGGGCTGTCCCGCCGCAGCGGCCGGCTGAGCCATGGCTGAAGCGCGACTGGCGGGCAGGGAGGCGGTTGGGGCAAGTGATGGGGAGGCCCCGGCGTTCCGCCATTGTGACCTCAGGGCCGTGAGGCAGGAGGGCCCGGCTGCCTGGGTGGCCGCGCTTGGGCGCTGCTGTGGCGCTGGCCCCCAGGCCTGGCTGTGGAGCTGTGTCCTGAGGGGCTGGGGTGGCCCTGGCAGCGTTTCCTCGTGTGCAGTGGGAAGGGGAAGGTCCCCTGGCACAGGTGGAGGCCGTTTGCTCTTGTCACAGAATGTCCGAGGCTGGAAGGGGCCTCTCCAGGTCCCCTGGTCCAGCCTCCGCACTCGAGTAGGGCCATCTCTACCTGAGGGTTAGATCAGGTTGCTCAGAGCGCCATGAAGCCTGACCTTGCCTGCCTCTGGGGATGGGGCCTCCACCACCTCTCTGGGCAGAACGTTCCGGTCATCTATCAGCCTCGTGTTTTTTCTAGTATCCAGCCTAACTCTGTCCTAGCTTAAAAAGCATTACTCCTTGTGCTATCACTACAAACCCTTTCCCCTGCCTTCCTGTAGGCCCCCTTCATGTACTGGAAGGTGACTCTAAGGTCTGCCCGGAGCCTTCTCTTCTCCAAGCTGAGCAGCCCCAAGTCTCCCAGCCTGTCTGCATGCGAGAGATGCTCCATTCCCCTGATCATTTTGGTGGCCCTCCTCTGGACACGCTCCAATACGTGCACATCCTTCTTGTGCTGGGGGCTCCACACCTGGTGTTGAATCACTTGCTACAGAGGAGACCAGACCGACCCTCACCTCTCTACAACCTCCTTTCAGGGAGTTGCAGAGAGTGAGAAGGTCTCCCCTGAGCCTCCTTTTCTCCAGGCCAAACACCGCCATTTCCCTCAGTCCCTCCTCATGAGGCTTGTGCTCTAGACCCTCCACCAGCTTCCCTGCTTTTCTTTGGACGTGCTCCAGCACCTCAAGGTCCTTCTTGTAGTGAGGGGCCCAAAACTGAAGCCAGTACTCGAGGTGCAGCCTCCCCAGGCTGAGCTGAGTACAGGGGCACGCGCTGGCTCGTGTTCAGCCGGCTGTCGACCAACACCCCCAGGTCCTTCTCCATGGGGCAGCTTTCCAGGCACTGCTCCCCAAGTGTGTCGTGTTGCAGGGGCTGTTGTGACCCAAGTGCAGGACCCGGGCCTTGGCCTTGTTGAACCTCATACCATTGGCCTCGGCCCATTGCTCCAGCCTGTCCAGACCCTTTTGTAGAGCCTTCCTACCCTCAAGCAAATGGACACAGGCGCTCAGCTTGCTGTTCCCTGCAGACTTAGTGAGAGTGGCCTCAAGCCCCTGATCCAGATCCTTGATAAAGCTGTTAAAGAGAACAGGCCCCACCACTGAGCCCTGGGGAACACCCCTTCTGACCGCCCGCCAACTGGATTTAATTCCATTCCCCACCACTCTCTGCGCTTGGCCATCCAGCCAGTACTTTTTCCAGGGAAGCACATTCCCATCCAAGCCGGGAGCAGCCAGTTTCTCCAGGGGAATGCTGTGGGAAGGGGTGTCAAAGGCTTTCCTAAAGGCCAGGTAGACAACATCCACAGCCTTTTCCTCACCCACTAGCCAGGTCACCTTGTCACAGAAGGAGATCATGTTCATCAAGCACGACCTGCCTTTCATGAACCCATGCTGGGCTCTACCTTTAGAGCAACCTCAGGGTGCAAACAATGTTGTTCGGGTACCCAGAGCAGCATATTTTGAAGTAGGGGGATGACAAGGAATTCCACTAATTCCTTTTGGGGCTTGAAGTGCTGGGGCCTGAGCTCCCAAGTTGGAGCTGACCTGTGAATGAGTCACAACCCAGCAGAATGTTTAGTTTTTGAGATTGGCTTCATGTTCCAGAGGCAGGACCTGGCCCACCTGGG
>JAVSBS010011080.1:0-16518 GCA_033124195.1 Coracias cyanogaster
TCCCCTCTTCTTCCTGTTCCCATCATTTCAGCATCGCTTTTCACAGAACAATATCTATTTGTTGTATTACAAAAGACCTAAGCAATAATTTGTTTCTGCACAACACGTGTATAATAATTTTAAATTTAACATCTTTCAATTGGGCAATCAGCTAGAGCAAATCAAGCTTTTACCATTTTTGTATTACTTCTACTTCAAAAGCTGTATGTTCCAGCAGGGAAACAGCAAGGGTATGCACATACTCCTCAGCTGCTTCAATGCAAAGTCCAATAGCTTAACTCAACCGCCTCCTGCTACAGCTCAATCTGAGCAATCAGACTTTGTACTGAAGTGTTTGTATGTTGCAATACTGCCAGATCTCATGCAGGTGCCTCCTAGAGAAGGGCACTAACAGCAAGCTGAAGGTAGCAACCTTAATAAAGAAGAATGGGGTACGCATGTGTCAACATTTGCTGCATGCATATATTTGAACACTGACTTAATCTGATTGATGTTGCACTGACACTGATTACAGTGTGCTCACAGGCATTTAGTTAAGCATCCCTAAACCTCACATGGCCTCAGATTCGAGGAGGGGGGACCTCACAAAACAAAAGCCTTTCCAACACCACAGATGAGAAAAATCTGTAAGCATGATCTATTTTGAATACAAAAATTGGACAGAACATTCCCCAGGCTCCTGCCTAGTAGTAAGTATTTCCTCCCATATACAGCAGAACAGCAGTGCTGTCTTCTGTTATCATGAATAAATTTATGAGTTAGAGTGTGCTGCCTACTCACTGTAAGTAGGGCTTTGAGTACAATTGCACTTCTAGCAGGGCCATCTGATCATATCAAGTTGGAAGGGAGTCGCCCAAAATTTTCAAAGTTTTAAGGTGAATTCAAAGTTCTGAAACATACTATTGATGTGAAAAAAACCAAACCCAAACAAACCTACAACTCCCCCACCCATACCTACTAAGCTTTAGCATTCAGCTTTCACAGCAATAACCTAGTTTTAGTAATTGTAACTTTGGCAGCAAATAAATGACCCTGTCCTTCTGTCCTGTTCTCCCACCCAACTCCTGCAAAAAAAAAAAAAAGTTTGCTTTAACACCTTCGAGAAAGATAATCCACTCATCACATACTATCAGGCAGCAAAAGCACATTTTTAGTACATTCAGTCATTGTAAACTGATTTTCAGCTCTGGGCATAAGATGTGCTTTATTATGAAAGTTGCCCCAAAGAGCAACTTTGAGTCAGTCAAAGCAACTTCAAAGCAGTATTGCCTAAACCCTCTACTATTCTTACTGCACCTAGTTGTGCACAACACCTAGTGTTTGTTCGGGTTTTGTTGTTGTTCGGTTTGGTGGTTTGGTTTTTTTTTAATAATAGCATCACAATGTTTTCTGCAGAGTTTAAACCTGGACCCACTTACACATCCGACCGGAGGAATCAAGCACACTGTCACCGCTTTGCGGAGAGCGGTCTGCTCTGGTCAGGTGGATAAACTGTCAAGACTGAGGACGAACAGCCTGAGCTTTAACGGGGAGGAAGACTCCTCGTTTTCCAAGGCTGATCCCAGCAAAGTCCTGCCAGGCCCTGCCGGGCCGGCCCGCCGAGCGGCGCCCGCCGAGCGGCGCCCGCCTCGCACGCCCTTTCGAGCCCGCTCCCCGCCGCCGCGCCGGCTCCCTCGGGAGGGCCGCCGCTGATTGTTAGAGCCTCACAAAGGCGCCGGGGCCGCCAGACCCCGCTTCCCCCGCCCCCCCCCCGGCCTCCCCGCCGCCCCCCGCAGACCAACCGCCGCCGCCGGGCTACCTTGTGGCGAAGCGCTTGGTGGATGTCGGCAGCCAGCTGTCCTGTCCACCACTGCGCCTCCAGCTCCATCGGCGGGGCGGCGCGGCAGCCGGGACCTGGGCAGAGGCGAGGAAGCGGCGCTCGCTGAGCGCAAGCGGCACGGACTCCACCACCCTCGCCCCTTCCCTGCTCGCCCCCGGTTAAACGCGATCAGCTGCCGCCCGCGCCGCGGGGCCCCCCCGGCCCCCCAGCCCAGCTGGCCGCCGCGCGGGGCACAAGTGAGGCTCGTTAAGCCGCCCCCTCCCGCCGCGGGCCACGGCCGGGCGCGGAGGAGCCGGCGGCCGCGGTCCCGGGGGAGCGAGATCGCGCCGCGCCGAAGCCGCCGCTCACCCTAGGCAGCGGCGCGGCTGGCGGGGCCTGGCCCGGGGCACCTGAGCGCGGCGCGGCGTCCCGAGGGCTCCCCCGCCATCACGCGGCGCCGCCCGCCTCGCCCATTGTTAAAGGGCCGAGCGGGCCGGCGTGTGTACAAAGCCGGGCAGCGCCCGCACGCGGCCGCCCTCTCGCCAATCGCCTGTCGCTTTACAGCACGGCCCGCCCGCCGGCTGCCAATCAGGGCGCGGCGCTCACGGGGCACGCCGAGCTCCGCGGCCCGGCGCGGGAAGGCTTTGGGCCCGCGGAGCTGCCGTAGCCGCCCCGAGACAGGGCCGGGAGTAGGGGGCGGGGCGCCGCCGAGGGGGCGGTGTTGCTTAGAGGGGTCGCTGGCATCGGCCGCGAGCAGCCCCAATGTGGTTGGGGTCTTGGTGTCAGCCTTGCGCAGGGCCCCTGGGTAGCGGTGTAACCCGTGCTAGGGGCTGTGGGGCCCTTGGGGCCTTCCCGCCGGGCTAGCGGGGCGATCCTCGGCCGGAGTACAGTGGTACTTACCTCCCGGAGCACCTGATAGCTCCTTTTTCGTTTCTTTTTTTTTCTCTTTCTCTTTTTGATTCAGCTGTGAAGTTTTTAACACGTGGAGCTGCGTTTCATGTAGCTCTCTTACGATTCAGCGGTAAAGGGCACAGCTCTTGGGCTGCAAAAGCAATGAGGCTCAAATAGTAGATTTATTTGGTGGGTGAGATTTTGTTCACTGCTAGTTGAATTCCAGGGAGAAGGTTTGTCATAGCATGCATCCTTTTAAATAGTGAGTGCTGTTTACCTGGGTGCAGGGCCCTCAGCACCCTGGCAGATGATTGCCAAAAGGAGCTCCCACTTGTGCTTCTGGTTTTGCAGTAGGTACTGTGCACCTGTTTTCTATTCAGAAGGGCTTTTTCTAGATGCTTTCCACTTGTTGGTAATCCCCTGCTTATAGGGATCTTGCAAAGTAATACTTAGTGCTTTATAGTGGTTTACATCTTTGTATTCCCAAATACCCAAACAACTAGCTAATGAGAATGTAAAACCTAGTACAACATGCAGTGCAAAGTGATGAAAAAGAAATGCTTTGGATGCAATATATGTTAAGGCAGTATATTTAATTTTTCATTTATACCCATGCTCAGACATGATTTTTCCTTTTTAATTAAGAAAATGGAAACGAACTTTTGACATAACCAGTTTAATTACTCTGTAGCCAGGGTTGTAAAAGCCTGTTCTTTTAAACACACATGTCTAACTTTAATAGGTCGGTCCTAAGGACTGCAGTGGTCCATTTCGTCTGAGAAAGTGTGCTTATAGGTCAAAGCCCTTGCTTTTTGAGGACATATTTCTTCAGCAATCTCCATTTATGACATGGTTTGTTATGTAATGCTATATAGTTTTCTGAAGAAAAACAAGCAGAAAAAATATTTTTTGTGCACGTATACAGAATTAAAAAAATGCTTCAACCATTTAGATTAGCTATCTGAGATTTGTGGACTACTGTAAAAGCAGCATTGTGATGTTCTGATGGCTTTTTGTCTTATTTCTTATGTTGTTTTCTAGGCAAGTTCACGTTCAAGCCAATTTTGATATTTGCAGATATACTGTTTTAAAGTTACATATTCTTGAAGAAAGGTAATACTAAATTTTATATTTCAAGGGTAAGATAAATCTCAAAAGCAGATTCCTAACAAAGACATTGTCATTTACCGTACCTTTATAGCCTTCAAAAATGTGTTGCTGGCTTGAAGAGGAGAAAGCTAATAAACACCAACATGCTAATAAGCTGTTACGTGGGCCCAAAAAGGGAAGTGACATTTCTACTCTTACATATAGGGAGAAATTACTGTTAGTACTGCTGCCTTCCCCTAGAGTTTTTTAACTGCCATGTGGATTAGTGTGTTGCTAAACTGTTAAACTGGAGCAGGGGGAAGATTAGATAATTGCTGGCTTGTTTCTCAGATGTGCTTGTCTGACTTGGATAGGAAACATTCTGATAAAGCTATGTGCTCTTAGAGCTATTTCATTTATATATAATAATCAATAAAAATAATGATGCCAGTTACTTGCCACACTACAAAGCTGGAAGCAGACTTCAGTTCCACAGGAAGTTCCACAGCTCAGTGTGTTTCAGATCCCTGTAATGCTTCATTGCCTTTTCCCTGGTTGCGACATACCCATCACAACCTATCTTAAGTGAGTTGTTGATCTTATGAACAGTTACATGTGTGTTTGCTTTCAAAAGGTAAGTTTGGAAAGAGCCTCATCATCCTGCCCCAGGCCAGGATTGCTCCTGGCATGCATTTTTCTGATCTTGGAGACATCCAGAAAATCATCCAATTGAAAAAACCAAAGCATTTCTGTAGAGCCATGTTGTTATCGTCAGGAAGCATAAATCTTAGCTTATGTCTTGGCCTTGATTGGAATAATTGAGGGCAGTCCTGGAGTCTCTAAACTGAGGCTGATTGCTTTCAGAGTCCAGAGTGTGGAAGATCACGCTTTAGGGCTTTAAATGGGAATGGGAGTAGCACAACTGTAATAAGAATAGGTTAATACAGCTTTTTTGCATGTCTTATAATCAGTCCTAAAAGTAATAACCAGAGGTATTCTTTTAACTGGTGCAGATTTTATCTACTTTTGATGGTTAAGGCTGTGTACAGTGCTGTAAATATTCCTACCTGAGTCCCTTGTGTGTAACAGCAGAATCAAAACAAATTCAGTAAGTCCTTAGAATAAACAGAGGATATTAAAGATTACTTTCAGTGGCAGTAGTTAGATATTCATTACCAAGAAACTGGAAGCATGAAGTTTTCCACTTACGTGTAGACTATAGGACATGAGAGAACAGAAAGCAGAACTAAATGTTGTGAAACCATTCTGAAATGGGTATCCTCTTTCTGTGAGTGACCATGAATCAACTAAGCAAATATGTATGTCTCAAGGGGGAAATGAGATTGGCTGTGAGAGCTGCTGTCTGTGCTTTGAAAAAGTGCCAGATAGCAAGAAACACCGTTATTCTTAGAACTCCTCAAGAAAAGTTATTACCCTGAACAACATCCAAAACAGGCTTGAATGTAATGTGTGAAATCTGGACTAAAACATCTTTGTGGAATCTTCTAAAGAGGATGCTGCTGAAGTCTTACAATTTATGGACCTGTAATTCACAGGTTATAGTCCTAACGCAATTTCAGACATGGTGGGTGTACTGACTTCTCTTTGTAGTCACTGAGAGGTTAGATCTTTATCTCAGGAGTTGATGCATATGTTTATATGTTTAAGCTGCTTTTTCCTCCCCTAAGTTTTTGGTGGTTCTTCTTGGCCTGTGAAAAAAGAAATGTGGCTTATAAAATACAAATGAAGAACTTGCAGGTAATTGCCAAGTACAGCAAATACTCTGATCTTGAGAACCACTGTCTCTCTACATTAGAAACATCTTCCTCTTCCTACATAATTTCTGGTGTATTGTTTTAGTGTTAATGGTACCTTGACCACAGAGTACAACAGTTCCTGAAGACTGACACACTGTTTTACTGCTTTGCCTATTGTCATATCTTTGAAGATGGGATTTGTCTTGACTGGCAGCATTAGATGAATCAGTCACTTCAGCTACATAAGCAGAGTCCAGGACAGAAACTGAATTCTGGGGTCACAGGTTTTTTTATTGGTTCTTGCTTTTGTTTTGATGCTCCTCGGTTCTCATCTGAATAAAGTGACGATAATTCCTTAAAAGGCATTTCTGAAGGACTGCACTTTTAAAGTTACAATGTAAGAGTTTTGTATAACTGAGCAGTATTTAAAAGTTATGTTCAAACTTTGTTCCTGTGTTTCTTAGGGCTGAGAAAGTTCACTTTGCTTTTGTTACTGTACTTGTTGATCTTATTTTCAAGCAAAGGCTGCATCTGATGACATTTGTAGCAGCAATATTTCAAGGGCATTTAATTAAAGGGAATGAATCACTGTAAAGACAGGACTGGAACTGCTCACAGAGCTTTTTTGCAGCATGGTGGTAGATGAAATGTGGCATGTTGGTAAAAAGAGTCATAACACTCCAGAAGCGTTAGTTAGAGCAGTCTCCTACTGAAAGTGCTCCAGGGTTGTATTTGTAAATGCCTGTATTGAATGTTAAAGGTACTCTGGGGGTAAGATTTTCAAAGTTGTCTGGGGATTTGGATTCCCAGAATAGCTACTAAAATGATTATTAGATTTAAACTTAGCTGGTAAATATCCTTTGGAACTGTTGACTTTATTTGTTAATATGGCTGTTAAGAGAGAAAGCATCTGAAAAGGCTCTGGCTTGAATGATACACACTTTCATGAAGCATTTTAATAAACAATTTGACTTTAAGTGCTTTCCCATCTTCTGGGAAGCTATTATAAAAAGGTGTGCCCATGAATGTTTTATCTGGCATTAGGATAAATATATGTTTTTGATAATGTAAACTTTCACATAAGTGGAAGAGTGTTGGTAGATAGAATTTGTACTGAGGAGTTCCTCTTTTCTCTAAGTCACACCCTCAGTACAGGAAATAACTTTCTCAGTAACTAAAAAGACGGGAGGAATTTTGCATCTAAAGCATATATACTTCCTGCTTGGAAGACTTCAGCTCATTTGGCTGGAATTTAGGAAAGGTTACTTGTCGTGCAGTTAGCTCAGGGATGGAGGGATAGAGCAGTTAGTGATATGTTCTTATTTTAGTTATATCCACAGAATTTAAGTGGGCCAAAGTGGCCTGTTCCTTTTCATTTCAAACTTAAGATAAACAAAGAAGACTTAAAAAAAAAAAATCCAGGGCTGCCATATTAGGAGCTGACCCAGGCAGAGCATCACAGAGTTAATGCTTTCCTCTGCTAGTGGTTGCCATGGAGGAGACCTCTATGCAGATGTGGACTCACTTCCACAGGGGGACTGGGTCTTTGTGATGCTTCTTGTTGAAGTGCTTCACTAGTCGATTTTCAGCTCTGTAGCCAGGCACAAGTGGAAAAGTTCACACTTCCAGTTTCTTGCTAATGAAACCCTAACTGCTGCTACTGAAAGTAACCTTTAATATCCTCAGTTTGTTCAGAGGACTTACTGAGCTTGTTTTGAGTCTATCCTGATTTACATGCACAGAGGTAAGGCAGTGATGGGTAGAGCACTGTACTTCCTTCTGGGAAGTTCTTCTGGAGCATTCTCTGGGCTAACAAGTCCAGATCACTCAGCCTCTCTTCAAAGGGTAAGTGCTCCAGTCCCCAGCCATCTTGGTGTCTGTCCAGTGAAGTTGCTCCAGTTAGTCAATGTCTTTGTTTTACCAGGAGGAGGAGGACGACACAAAGCTAGATGCAGTAGTTTGGATGTGGTCCAATGAGTGCTAAGTAGAAGGTAATAATAACTTATTTTTATTTACTTGCTATGGTCCTGTTAATGTAGGCCAGATGCTTTTTCCCTTCTTCAGTGCCAGGGCATACTGTTGGCTCATGTCCACCTTGCTCCTGAGGGAGTCTTCAGCTTCCCTGTAGTGCCGGCTGGTCTATGTTGCATTCTCTTCTAGGATATTTGCCAGGGTCACAGCATGGTTTACTGTATATCCACGAGGCAAAAAAACAGGGTTTACATGTGTTTCAAGTACTGTGCTCCTTGATCCGTTATTTAGATGTGCTGCACCTTGTTAGGTTGCATTGGTAGTGATAAGCTTGTGGTTTAGGGCTGCAGTATGTAGGAATAGTGTATCCTAATCTGACCATGGATCTCAATGAGATCGGGGACCTGGTTCTGCAACAGTGTCTGATGGATGTGGCCAATTCTGCATTTGATAGTCAGAGCCAAGGGGCTCCTAATGTAATCTTTGTGTCTCGCTATGTTGAAAGAATTTGAGATTTTTATATGTTTGGGACATATTTTACTGCCAGGCACATGGTCATGTGTTGAGGAGCTGATTAAATGTAGCATATCTGGTTAGTATGTGAATGTACCTTTCTCAGACTTTGTGACAAATAGACCACTTTTGCTTCCTAATATCTTCTTATACTTTTCAGTATGTAATTATCTAGTCACAGCATATCTAGTTGAGACATGTTTTAATAGACATGAGTCACTACTCATACACTGCATTGTGACTCATTACACCCACTGCATTATTAAAAATGCAGAAACATACCTCAATTTGGATATCACTAAAAGCACTGTGATGACTGTTTTTAAAAGTTTGTTAAATGAACAATCCAGTTGAAAGGATATCTGGTTGGAAGGGTAAAATGAAGCCAAAATGTTTAGTTTCACAGCTCATTGCCAGTGGTACACCCATCTGAAACCGTGACCCCTATTTTGTATTAGGGTCTCTATTTGGGACTGTTTGATGAACACATATGCAGAGTTGTGTAAAAGCTGTGCCTACCTAACAGGTAGTGAACACCTCATGGGAGGAAGGGTTCAGCAGCAAGTATTTTTGTTTGTTTATTAAAAATAGTCAGCACTGACTGTTTCTCCAACAAGTAAGACTGAGAGACTGTTAAGATTCCTGCTCTAGGATGAAAAAGGGCAATCTCCACCACTGTGTAAGAGATGAGAGGAACTGGTGAGACATTGCTCATTCTCCACCTTAACCTCAGACTTAGAGGAAAAGTGCTATCAAGAGTCAGTGGGCATCTGTGACAGGGCTCTATTTAGTTGCTTTGCATATTGCATTGCTGTGATTGTGTGCACAATTTCTAATAAAGTCATATGTTTGTTCTGCTGTCCCACATTGAAGGCAATGTGTACGAACCGTCTCTTTTGTGCTGTTGGCAAAATGGAGTCACATTTGCTTAGCCTTTTGAGCAAGAAACACTGCATATGAAAAAAATCCACATAAATCTCAGACTGAAAATAGAGATATCAATATGGTAAATAGTATCTGTGAAACACTCATACATTACCATATTTGAAATTTGTACAAGATTCTCTTTGGCAAGAAAACAAACTAGCACTTCATGTTTCTCCTCTCACTAATGGCCTCAGTCTTAAGAAATGCCAGCTTGTGTTTTGTCTTTAAGTGGTGGTCCAACAATTTCAAAACAGATGGCAAAAGTCAATACTTGTGTTTGAGTCATTGCTTTGCTTAGTATGTAATTATGATTAGAGTAGGTATTGCTTGTAAGAAGTAATTTGATTGATAGTGCTGGGTGTTTGTTTTGTGGAAATTTGTTGCATTTCATAATTTATTCTTGGCTTGAAAATGAGTATAGAATTCTTTTGAGTTTACTGTCTGCAGTTTGTGATACTGTGTTACTTAGCTATAAATCCAAGTGGTATAATTGTTGGTTCCTGGGGTTTTCTTAGTAAATACCCACTAGATTTGAGTTGAACTGAGTTTTGATCCTCTTTTAAAAGTTTTATGAACATAAACAGTGCCACTTAAAGTTATCCTGTTGTATGCATCGGTATGTTTACATGCTCAAAACTGGCTTTTTCTGTCTGCATGGTACTGTAGGGGAGCAAGAGTGCTGGACTGCAGAAGGTGAAAGGAAATGCATCTCAGTAATGTTGGGGTGAATATGTGGCTGCAGGGCATTGATCAGGGAGAGGGGCATATGGTGGGATGGAGTTGGAAAAGAGCAGAAGCAGATGATTAATGGGAGTGACCATGAAATATTAAGTCCTTAAAGACTGATGTTCAGAGCAATGCAAAAAACCTGATAAGCTTGGTTGGGGTTGCCATGGAAAAGTTGACTTTTCAAACAGCATCAGATGTTCATTGCTAGATTAATGTGTACATTAGATCAGGGGGGCTAAATATTGAAAAAGTGTCTGTCTGATTGGAGGGACTTTTCCAATGGTTAGGTTTTATTGTCTGACCATGTTTATTAAAGATTTCAGATAAGCATTTCCATGGAGATGATCTAGAAGTGAAATGGAAAAAAAAAAAAACCCACAACCCACCATATTTTACTTAAATTATTAATTTTGTTATGAAAATCAGAGGTATAATGGCTGCAGACACAAAGCCACTGATGCTGGCAGCAATTTGGGTTGTAGTTTAACTTTGGGATTCCTACAAGTGGTTTAAAAATGTGTTGCTGCATGATCCAAAGCTTTGATCATAATTGGGTCATGCTTGTGCTGATTATATCAACAATTGTCTGTTAGTGTTGCAGTTAATTTATACAGGAACTGGAATCACCCATCCTCTGATAGCCAACATAAAGCTTACATAAAACTATAAAGCCATATAAGCTCTGTAGTTTATACTCTTACTGTTTTAAGCACATCAAAATGTGGTATGTATAGATCTTTATATAGATCAAATTTCTACTGCTGGTTGATCCAATAGCACATAGATCTGGAATTAGCATCTCTGGAAGCCTGGTCTTACCTATGGATAAGAACACTTGCATCCTCTGTGCTTCTGAGTTTCACTTTCTTGTTCTATGAACAAGCAGTGGCCAGAGTAGCTAGTAACATTCATCCTGTGCAATCGCTGGATGCAAATAATCCTGCAAATCTAACTAATCTAAATGCTTCCATTGAAATCAAATGAGTAACATGGGATGAGGTGGCAGGCTTTGTTCTAGTACATAAGATGGAGCAACTGTTAATGTCGTTACTGGAAACAAAAAGACAATGAAGGCTTTGATTTTTTTACCATCAATGAAACAGACTGAAAGCTGAAATTGTATTTTAAATATTGGATAACATCCTTCTTGCTCAGATTTGTGGAACTGTAATACAGATTGACTGAATTCAGACAACAAACACAGGAGAAGTAATAAAAGAATCTACTGTTTTTGCTTCTGAGTTCAGATTAGGTCATAGTGAATATTATTTCATTGCCTTTCTCTAGTGGTTTGTGAGTAATTCCTAAAGCCAAAATATATGGGTTTTTTGCTTGATTAATGGTCTGCAGTCAAATGAGGGCAAGCACTGAAATATTCTGAGGTTGCAGAACACAAAGTGAATTGACAGAGCTCTCCAGCATATCTACAACATCCTCCTCACAACAGGAGAGTCGTTATTTCACTGTCCCCATCTCCTTTGACTGGGATTTTGTGTTTTCCATGAAAATACTTCAGTCATGATGTAAAATTTAATAATAGCTATGTACATTTTACTTCTTAAGACATACTTTAGGCAGAGAAAATGAGACAGCAACACATGATCAGAGAAATCTCTATGGATCTGTAATACTCCATGTATCATGAAGTAGGGAAAGTGGATACAGGGATGTAGGGGAAGTTACGTGCAGTTCCTGCATCTATTTTCAACTGGTTTCAAATTTGGATTACTTGCAACATAAATCTGTATAAAATTAATCTTGATACACTTATAGTGTCATCACTTTTGTTTAACTGTATTATGAGGAACAGCTAAATGAGCTGAGCAGTATTGCAGAAGAATACAACATTTGTCCTACCTTACTATTTTTAACTTCTTCCTGAAAGAGAGGAATAAATGGCATAATTTCAACCAGGATTTTCTCGTGAACACCTAAACTACTTACTTAACTAAGAGCGTGATATAGAACAAAAATGTCAATTTGGAAAATGCAGTGTAACATGAAAGAGTTCTCAGGAGTAAGATTCCAGGGTAATTACTCATATCTGTCAAGAGTCTACCCTGGAAGCATTGCCCAACTCTGACCTGCTTCCAGATGGCTGGGAAACAGCCAGGTTGCTCAGTGGAATTAATAAAATATTCAAAGGCTGTATTAGCATAATTTAAACATGTCATAAGCATATCATCACCAAGGTTTTTTTGAAGGCTCCCCATAATCTAGAATTTTAAATCTGATGCTTGTTACTGCAACAGCTCAGCTCTGTTCCCACTGAAGTCAGTTGGAGGTTTGATACCAATTACTTTCAGTGCTGCATGCACCAAAAACAGTTCTGGTACCATTCCTCTTCACAGCTGTGGGAATAGCTATAGTCCAAGTAGCTCTCTATTTCACAGAACCTAATTACCTGTGATATTAATGATATAACTGAGGAAAATAAATTTATTCAGGAGCAGAATCATAGAATCAGAGTAGTTTGGGTTGGATGACCTTAAAGGTCATCAAGTTTCAATCCCCTTGCCATGGGCAGGGACACCTCCTGCTAGACCAGAAGACTGAATGGTTATGTATGCATGCTATTTTGAGGGCCTAGCGACTATATTAATTGCCTGAACAATCATTGAGCCTGTCCCACCTGACACAGGAATAGAAGGTCTTTGGAAGCCCAAAGGATGCTGCTTGCCTCAGTGTGGCTTATGGCTTTAGTGCATCTTACATTCTCAGTATGTTCCCAAACGCCTGCAGGCTTTTTGCAATATGAAGCAGATGGATTTAGGAGAATATCATGCTTCTGACTACTTTGAGGACCAGTATTTAGGCACACCATAGATATGGCCTGCTGTGAGAACTGTTGTGATTTCTACTTAGAATCATAGAATCATTTAGGTTGGAAAAGACCTCCAGGATCATCTAGTCCAACCTTCATCCAACATCTCCTTAACCCCTAGACCATGTCTCAAAGTGCCACATCTACCCATTTTTTTTAACATCTCCAGGGATGATGACTCCACCACTTCCCTGGACAGCTTCTTCCAATGGCTAACCACTCTTTCAGCAGAGAACTTCTTCCTGATATCCAATCTAAAACTCCCCTGGTGCAACTTGAGGCCATTACCTGTGGTCCTTTCATTATTTACCTAAAGAAGAGACCATCATCAGCCTCACTACAACCTCCTTTTAGGGAGTTGTAGAGAGCAATGAGGTCTCCCTCAGCCTCCTCTTCTCCAGACTAAACAATCCCAGTTCTGTCAGATGTTCCTCATATGACATATTGTCCAGACCCCTCACCAGCTTCATCGCCCTTCTCTGCATCTGCTCCAGCACCTCAATGTCCTTCTTATACTGTGGTGCCCAAAAGTGGACACAGTACTCAAGGTGTGGTCTCATGAGTGCTAAGTACAGGGACACAATCACCTCCCTACTCCTACTGGTCACACCATTTCTGATACAGGCTAGGATGCTGCTGACCTTCTTGGCCACCTGGGCACACTGCTGGCTCATGTTCAGATGGCTGTCCAACAGCACTCCCAGGTCCTTTTCCATTAGACAGCTTTGTAGCCACACTTCGCCAAGCCTGTAGCACTGCTGGGAGTTGCTGTGACTGAAGTGCATGACCTGGCACTTGGCTTTGTCAAACCTGATACAATTGACTTCAGCCCATCACTCCAGCCTGTCCAGATCCCTTTGCAGGGCCTTCCTACCCTCAAGCAGATCAACACTCCTGCTTAATTTCATGTCACCTGTAAATTTATGGAAGGAGCACTCAATGCTCTCATCCAGGTCATCAATAAAGATGGTCTGGGAGTTCCCATCTTTGTTATAGTTCCTCTTATCTCCTCAAATGCTCATCAAATATGCTCACAAACCAGATATCCTTCCATTCCAGGGATTCACATATCCTTTAACTTTCACACATCTTTACAGAGCTGACCCCATGACTTTAATCTTACCGGTGAAAAATGACCAGGGGAAATAAAGTGATAGCACAAATGAAATATACAATGAGCATGAAGAACTGTAATAGAGAACTAAGAAACTGGTTAAATTCAAACTGTATGGAGGCTGTTCTCTAGAATCCTACATTAAACATTTTTTCCACTTTTTTTTATTATTATTATTATTATTTACTTTAGTCAGGTTCAGCATAGGCTTTTCTCTGCATTATGGGCAAAGACAATAATAAAATTGGAAGAGAATTTTAGTTTACTGTATTATAATTTTGATAACAAAAAGACTAATTATAATCTTAACAAACATTATATGTCAAACTAGGATAAAAAACAAAGGAGATGTTAAAAGAGTTATATCGTTTAAAATTATAGAATGAGGAAGTAATAGACAAAAACAGCCTCCAAGTAACAAAGCAATTTTAAAAATTTGTATAACATTTTTTTCTCAAGCGATCTATGCTTATATTCATGAAATCTAATACTGTGCATGGTATGAACTGTTGAAAGACTCATATTTCATAATCTACACTGGGTTTTTTCTGTAACACTGTATAAGTCATGGTAGAGGTATAGATATGAGATGATATTCATTGAACTGTTAAACAATTTCTTTGTTCTTTTATCTCTTTCTTTGTACCTTGCATCAAAAACTCACTATATCTCCTTAAACTCAGTATGTGATTCATGCACTACATTAAAACCACTTTCAGTACATTTGTGATGCAGACGTTAGAAGTTGAAAGTTTTTTTATCTTCCTAGGTCCAAATAAATCTCTCTTGTACTTAACTGAATAATAGTGCTAATTCTGAGGGGAGAAAGTATTACTTTAGAAGTGAAACACTCAAAATGTCTTGGATTTCTAATCAGCACACTTACACATTTTGTCCTTGGTATGCAATGATTGCAGCTGCTAAATATATATACAGAACTAGTATACTTCTGAGATTAAAAAAAAATAAAATGTAAATACTGGGGAAGGATATTTGTGGCAGAGGTTTTGTGGAAAGAGAGGAGAGTTGGGAACAGAAACTATGCTTTGTTTCTGTGTCCCCCAAATATAACACCAGAGGAAGCTTCATGATGACAACCAAACTCTGCTGTCTTAGATAATTTACACTCCTATCCATATTCCCTGGCTGCTCCTGTTTCAGAAGATCCAAACTCTTGCCAAACCACCAAATACAGTCTCCATTGTTTTCTGTGTAGAGTTTTTACACATCAAATTTGCAATGCAACTTGAATATCTACTTCTGACTTCATTTATGTGCAATTTATTCCTGTGAACTCACAGCTGATTGCATGCGCTCAGTGCCCAGACTCCACCAAAACTCAGGGTTTGTACCTGTATATGGGTTAAAGCTGTGCTACATCTCTTTCCATACTCAGGGAGCCATCCTTGTTGCAAACTCAAAAGAGGGACAGTGACAAAGCTGTGGAGACCAGACTGAAGACTAAAATGAGCATACACTGGGAAAAGGGTAATTGTACAGTATCTTATCTACCTATAAAATCAGAGCTCCAAGATAAATGAACAAATGTAAGAAATTCCACAAGGATACACCTCTAAGTAGAAAACCCAAACATATGGCCCTCTGAGCTTCTGGGTATGTCAATTATTGCAATATGCCAACATACACAGTATTCAGTCCCAGATAATTAAGAAACAGATCATTAACTGTTCTAAACTGTCATATCTCTTGGGATTCAGGATGATACGTGAAATCATGATAACATAGCTATGGATGCAGAAAAAAAACCCCAACAGCCCACAGAAGTAAATAACACTACTGTATGAGGAAAATACAACAGCAGGAACGTATTGTGCTGTACAAAGTCAAAATAGGTTATTTTGCATGCTTCTTTATATATCAATCAAAAAGGGTAACACAAACATTCAGGTAGTGAAAATATTTATTCAGATTGCATATTTCTACATTTGTACAAAGGCTACATATATTCTTTTTTTTATTCCTGTAATTAATGAGGTTCAATAACTACAATAAAACAATCACAGGACTTTGGTCCTTTATTCTCTAAGCATACTAGAATATAACTGGAACATGTTGATATGTTGTGAGAAAACATCAAGAAAAGATGACTAATGTGCTTACTACCCTACTACGGAATGAAAAAAGTTTCCTTTAGGAAGACTGATCAAGCACTATAGCATATGTTGAAGATGAATTCACACCACATGGGCAGTTAAAGATAAAATTTGGAAGAAATAGTCTGGTTAGAAAAGATGATAATTGCTTGTCTGGATCCATATAAACACAAAAGAAAGGTGAGTCAGTGTCACAGTATAACTTTCCATTAGGTGTTCATCCCTGAGGTCTCTTTTCAGGGTCATGCACTAAGAAAAATGGATGTAGATAAATAATTTTGGCACCATTCCTAAATTTTAACCCCAAGCAGACAAGCAAGTATAACTTAATGACAAACCAGTATTACCTTCTGAGGTTTTTTGTTTAATTGAGGTTTTTGTTTAAATTGGGTTTTTTTCCAAAGCAGTATGTGATTTAAGAGTTACATGTGTCACATAGAGCTTTTTATCATTCTAGAACAAGAAGAAAGCAGGAAGCATATTTAATGCCTGTAACCTGCACCTCAGGCGCAGCAAATACTCCTGGGATATTCAGAAGTGTATATGTGTCAGGTTGCTCATGGGTGTTGTACGTATTTGAGTTGCAACTAACCATTGAAGAAACAGTTATATTAGGACATTATCACAGAATCATTATGGTTGGAAAGGAGCTCCAGGGTCATCAAGTCCAACCTTTGCCCTAGCATCTCTCTAACTACTACACAATATCCTCAAGCGCTGCATCTATTCGTTCTTTAAATACCTCCAGGGATGGTGACTCCACCACATCCCTGGGCAGCCTGTTCCACTGC
>JAVSBS010011081.1:0-19960 GCA_033124195.1 Coracias cyanogaster
TGTGATCTTGTCACAGAGGGAGATTAGGTTAGTCAAGTAGGACTTGCCTTTCATGAACCCATGCTGACTGGGCCTGATCACCTGGCTGTCCTGTATATGGTGCACAAGGGCACTCAAGATCATGTGCTCCATAACCTTCCCTGGCACCAAGGTAAAGTTGACAATTCTGTAACTCTCCATATCCTCCTTCTGGCCCTTCTTGCAGATGGGTGTCATATATTCTAACCTCCAGTCAACTGGGACCTCCCTGATTAGCCAGGACTGCTGATAAATGATGGAAAGTGGTTTGGTAAGCATATCCACCAACTCCCTCAGCACTCTTGGGTGTATCCCATCCAGCCCCATAGACATGTGTATGTCTAAGTGATGTAGCAGGTTGCTAACCATTTTATCTTTGATTATGGAAGTCTCATTCTGCTCCCCATCCCCGTCTTCCAGCTCAGAGGGCTGGGTACCCAGGGAACAACTAGTCCTACTACTAGTAGAGTAGTAAGAGTAGGGTTTAAAGTCACATCTGCAATGTAACTATTGTGGATACACATTCAGCACTCTCTTTCTCTATAATCTACCTTTAAACAGATAAAATTTATACATCTGTATCTGAGATACTCACTCTAGCCCGCATTTTCAGATGGGAGAGAAACAGACCCATTAAGAGAGCAATTTGTCTCAGTTGTTTCAGATACCTATCTCCTTCAGTTACATACTTTGGAAATGTCTGTACCTCAGGAAGAAAATAAAGAGCCTAGATTGAATGCCTGATTTTCAGATATCAAAGTCAGAGCAAGCAAATTCCACCTTTTCTAATGAGTAATCCTCTCTTTCTACTACACATGAAATTTCAACAAGACAGAGGTATGATTTTGATGTGACCAAATGCTTTTACAAACTCAAGAAAATCTGTATTTGGATGAACCTCAGAGTAGGTTTGGCTCCCACTGTTTGTTCAGCTCTGCCAAGCGAACTCAGGGCCTCTGCAGAGAAAACACTATTGTCTCTTATCTCAATAGGGAGCTGAGTGATCAGAATGACAATATGAACAATAAAGCCACTATCAGCTGCAAGATTTCTGAGGCATACAGCCAATATATTTACCCATTATGTAAAAAGTTGGCTATGCATTAGGTTGTTTGGTTTCACTACCTTTGCTTCATCACAGACATAAAATGAACTAAACCCCACTGAGAGTCTGTCAATTTACTCATCTAAATAAAAGAGGCAACTTGGCCCAAATCTCAGATCACATAGTAATTATCCCATGTTCAGTAAAGAGCTTTTTGGGTTATTTAAGAATTTTGGTGAGTAAGGAATAAGTTAGTATTAGGGAATTAGAATTAACAACTTCATTAATTAACTGAATATAGACAGAGTGAAGATGACAGAATCTGGTCCCTAGAAAATTCAAAATAATTTATTGTAATGGAAGCAAATGTTCATCCTGTGTGGCCAAAAGACCTCAGGTGAAACCACAACATTTTATATGTATTTCAGAGCAAAGCTAGGCAGTTCAACTGACAAGGTAAAATATGTACAACTGCCTGTTCCAGAGGAACTACGAGAAGAGAAACTGGAGTACTATTGGAGCTGCAGCAGTCATAAGAAAAATGGTTTGTATTACTGCACTATATCCGCTCTCTAATCATTTCCATGTTGGAAAATGAACTGGGATTGCAGGCTGTGGCTAGCTGGCTTTGGGGAACCTCATGGAGCCCAGCAAGCACATGCCTCCACATCCGAGAGCTACCTGGGATATCACTGGGCTTCTTCAATGCGTTGTGCCCCATTGCTGGGAGTGGTGTGCTCCTCACAGATCTGATTTATGGCATCAAGAGGTTGTAACTTCATCTCAGAAGCCATGGCTTAATGTCAATGAGAAGTCAATTAAAAAAAATCTACATATTCATGACAGTCTCATAACTTGCAGGCATTATGTAGAAAGTGAGCTGGCAGGAGCTGGAATACTGTCTCTGAACTAATGTGATAAGGACCGTAATGAAAGATTTACAGTATTAATAATTTTTAGCAGTATCATATTAGTACTCTATCTCAGCCTGTGCTTTGGCTTGTAAAAAACAAAAGTTATATCATTATTAGTTCAAGCCTTACCACAAGAAGTCAGTGAAAGCAAATGTTAATACATTGTGTAATACAGTGTAAAAAACATTGTTAAAAAGGATATGCTGAAATATAATCTGAATTAAATTCTTCCTTCCTCTTTCAGAAAATCAGTCTTACCTAATAAACTTTAAACCAGTTTTTCTTTTGAAAATAAAGGTATGATCAGACTAGAAATATGTTGAAGGCAGTCCTTCTCACTGCTGGAATATTTTGGCATTTTTCCAGATAAAACAGACATGTGCAAAACGTATGGAGACATATGAAAAACAGTATAACCAGAGAACTCATATTTTGATGAAACCTGAAATGAATTTGAGGAAGAAGTTGGTCAAATGTATCAAATGCAGCTGGTTCAGAGACTGCAGGAAGCTTTTTTCCAAGTTTCTTTTCTCTGCCAGTGTTTAACAGCTTGTATTTGTGATACTTCGGCACAGTAGTGCCCAACAGACACTAAGCAAACTAGACAGGAAAATTTCATCCACCTTTGTCAGCCTTCCTATCAAACATTGCTTTGTCTCACGGGGTATTTCTTTTTAAGTTTACAAACCACTTCCACATTTTAGCTACTTTCTTGTAAGGTTGTCACAATGGCAGCAGGGTTTTGTTCATGAAAAGCTTCTGAGCAGAACCTTGCAGGTTCAGCTTGCAAGAACCAGACCTTTGAAAGCATGACTGGTGATCTGAGTGCTATAAACTCCAAAAAGTTGTCCATTTTCCAGCTCCACTGCTGCTTTATTCAATCTGGAGCCAGAGTTCTTTACTGTCTTTCAGTGTCACAGGAGAAAGCAGTGCCAAGACCCCTTTCCCACTCTGTGCTGAGAACATGGTGATCATGCTAGTTCTGATCTGCAGTGACATGGAATGATCACAGCTTTCAGTACAAATACGAGCACCAGATGCTTGGCACTTCTGCTGGCAAGGTCACTATCCAATATTCATAGAGTCTTTCACACTGTAATCCCCTATCCTGCACAGGAAGTTCAGGATGTAAGGCATTTTCCTTACTTAGCAGCAAAGCAATAAATAGTTTATATCACTAACAGTTAAAAGGATCTCTTCTACTTGCCCTGTATCTCGTGCTGCTTAAACTCTTCAAAGAAGTGCCAGTCTCATACCTTTCTCCATTTTACTGTGACTAGGAATCAACACTAACACTAGTGCTTTCACTCTGTTTCCCCACTGAAAAGCACCTAGCTCAAAGGTCACACTGACGAAAATATTAGGAAGTTTGTCAGCTGAATCAGTAGAATCTCACTGATGGAGAATCTCATATCACAGTCCTCCTCAGTTGAACACAGGCTATAGCAGACCTTTTTTTTTGCCAGGTTTAGGGGATAACATGTACCTCCATTTCCATCTCTTACAAAAGTTGGTCGGGGTTGCCTGCTATGCCAAAAAACGCTATTTGAGATTCCCCTTCAGAAGTGAAGGTCCTGAATCATTCAGCTGGAAACGCTTCCATCTGCTACTGGAACACTGCCCAAAAATCCAAGGCATTTCAATTGAGTATCAATATCTGCTATATCCACCTTAATAAAGTCAAATAAATATTCTATTTTACCATAGCAACAATGCACTTCTAATATATTTACAAATAACTATGACGCTACTTGGCTAGCTTGTTACTTGATCTCAGTCTTGTGCTTCATAACTTACCTGAGGCAACTTATTAGATGTTGCTGATGTTGAACAAAATAAAGTATTACAGAGGTATCAGCTGCTCCAGAAAACTTTTAATTCTGCAGTTACACCTGCGGTTTAATGAAATAAAATGCATCAGTTGTTATGAAAAACTGAATACTATAACAGTAGAGGCATCACCTACCCTATCAGAGGCCCCAGGGAAAAGCAGTGGCTGTGATGGTTATGAATGGTCTAGTAATAGGTCAACAGCTTTAAGAGCATAGGAGAAAAGGGGTATAAAGTGAGACATCAGAGAAAAAAAACTTAAAGATAGAATTTTATAGAGACTTCAGATTCTTTTGCAAGAAAACTACCGATTCATTGAAACTAAGATTACAATCAGTCTATAAAATCCAAACTCCACATAAATCAGCGTCAAAATTTGACTGAAACCCAGATGAGTCAATATCTCTGTGTTAAAATGAATAAAAATAGAGCAGATGTGAGTCAACTAAAAGCATCTGTCATGTCCAGCTAAACTAACTTAAACAGGATCAAGTTTGAGGGCACTTTTCACATTGAGCTATCTGCAGAACAGTGCACACGGATGAGAATTTATTAAAGGACTTGAGTAGTTTGATTTCTCTCTTAAATTATACATATTTGTTCTGAACTGTATATGCTCTATTGCATGTTCTATTTGTGCTGGAACTCAATGGTAAAAATATAAACAATTTATAAGGGTGCTACATACTGAGTGGTTTCAAAACCCTAGAGATTAGTGAATAATAAAAATAGCAGTCCTTTTGTCAGTACCCTAATGCTCCACTGTTTAAGTCACATATGATTATTGTGCTAATGTCATTTTGGGGATGAAATGGATATTAAAACCAAAGCATGTCTCAGAGACATCCACTGAATAGAACAGAGCCTGATTCCGCTGCCACTGACTTTAGTGAGAACAGGGTAAAGCTCTAATTCAGACAAGCAGTATTGCATTGCTTGTATTTCAAGGATGGAGACCAAGGAATTAATGTGATTTGTTTACAGCCCTAGAGGAAGTCAGTCCTGGAAGTTTTCTTTTCTATTCTGTTCTCTTCTATTCAATTCAGCTTGTGCCGCTGCCCTTACCCTCACAACATCCAAGAACATCCCAAGAGTTACTAAACAATATGTTATTTATTTTCCACTTATGGTTTACTTTTGAAGAATGTAGTATTACAAAAGACTTGGGCATAAGGCTGGTTTTGGAATGGGATTCTAATTGCTTCTTTTTTGTTTCTCCATTTTGGACTGGACATGGAGTTTGTCTCAAGGAGTTGTAGAAGGAAAAGGGAAGGGTATTTTTTGTTTTGACTGAAGGCGAAAGTTTTGCTGTCCTCTATGTTTTTAGTGCCTAAGCTGAGATCAAATGCCTCCATGCTGTGCTTGCCACGGAGCATGGAGACATTCAAGGTGGTCTTCAGACCACGCGATCTAGACAGTTCAATTTCCCATATAAACTTTACCTTTGTGAAGGGCAGCACCGCTGGCACTGCCAAATGCAACTGCCTGCCAAGTCTCAATACTCGACCTGCCAGCAACAGCCTGGATCCAGCTCACTGAACCCTTTCAGGCTAAAGATGGACAGCTCAAATTCCATCTGAGATCTTGCAGAGCGCCAGTGTAGGGCACGCAGGGCAGGTTAGGTATCCTTTTGATAGCGCAAGATGTTAAGGAAATGTGCAACTGGTCTTGTGCTATCTAAAATTTCCTGAGCACTGATAATTTCACCTCTAGTTCTACGGCAGTCTTACAGCCTAGGCAATAGAGACTGGCGATTATAAAATAAGAGCCTGCAATTCTCCGCCGCAGGGGGTCCTTCGGGTTCCCAGCCAGCAGGAAATTGCAGTTACTCCTCTCATTTGGCAGGACACGCGCCTTCCGCCAACCACACGCTTCGAAACTCTCCAAAACATTCCTTCCGTGCCGTGACTCATCGGGGCTCAGCAACGCTCCGTACGCCGCGGCAGGCGCTAACTCCCGCTCTGCGCCCTGACACCTGCATCGCAACCTTCGCTCCGCCGCGGACGCGCCGCTCCGCTCGCCAGAGCTCCCGCCCGCCCGCCGCGCTGCCGCAGCCTCCGCGGGCGCGCCCCCGCCGCCCTCCTCGCCGTGCCCGTCACTACTGCCCGAGCCCCCCCCCTCCCGGCTCTCACCCCCGCTCCCGGCTCCTGCCCTCCCCGCCGGCGGCTCCGGCGGCGGCAGCGCCCTCCCGAGCGGAGGGGGAGTGGCCCGGGCGGTGCGCACCGCCCAGCCCAGCCCAGCGCGGCGGCGGCGGCGGCGGGGGAATGGGCAGCCGCGGGGAGGAGAGGCGCCGGGCGGGCGGCGGAGCGGGCGGGCTGCTGGGGCGCAGCCGGCGGCCGGGCATGGGGCTCCTGGGCGGTCGCGGCAGCCCCACCGCCCGCGGCAACCTGCAGGTGAGGGCTGGGGCGGCGGGAGGGGGCCCGCCGCGTCCTGCCCCCCGCGGCTTCGCACGTAGCAGCACAAAAAAAGCAACAAACAACCCAAACCATATATATATATGTATATATATATATACACGCATGTATGTGTTTGTTGCTTGTTGGGGTTTTGCTTGGTCTTGGTTGTTGGTTGTTTCTTTTTTTCCTCTTGGCTCCAATCTCCGCGGATCAGAGCAACCGTGAAAAGTTTTGTTCCGTTTTTTTTTTATTGCTGACGCGCGCTGTGGCAGAGCGCCGCGAAAAGGGGGAATGGGTGGTTAAAGAGGAGAAGGAGGGGAAACCCCCCGTGCACACGATGCCCGAAGTTACTTTCGGGGAGCCCGTTTCCACACGCGAGGCACCGGGGGACGCGGCTGCCAACGCGGGCGACTTGCTCCGCGCGGCCTCTCCGCGGCTCCTCTGTTCGGCGCGGGCGGAGCGGGACCCCGGCGGGGCGGTGTCGGGGCGGGCAGGGGTCCGCGCTGGCGGGGCTGGAGCCTCCGGCTGCGCGGGCTGCGGCGGTGGCGCCGGGCTCCGCCGGGACCGGCGCGGATCCCCGCTGCAGCGCAGGGCCCGCGGGCGTTCGGGACGGGGAGAAGCGTGGGGGACGCGTTTCGCGTTGCCGCTGCGGGAAGGGAAAGGGGGCGAGCGGATCTGTGGGGCTGTGCAGGGGGATGTCCCGGCTTGGGAGGTGGTTGCTGTTGGCAGGGTAGGTGCTGCGGGTGAGAAGAGGGGCGATGTTGAGGAGGTGTGGGGCGGGAGGGGAAGGGCAGCTGGTGGGAAGGGAGGTAGAGTGGCCCCGGGCCGTCCCTGGCAGCGCGGATGTGCTGTGGGGAGCACAGCTGGTGTTGCCTGGAAGGTACAGATGGCGATGCCTTGGAAGTAGCTGCTGTTCTGGGGTGAGAAGAAAGGGGGAGAGGGAGGATGGCTTCATGTCGCAGATGCCGCACTCCCTGCTCGAAGTAGCAGTGAGGGTGGCCGTGGCTGGGGGAGGGGGGCTGCCTCCTGCCTCTCCTCCTTCTCTAACACCCCTTCCCCACACTCCTGTGCCTCTCTCTTCTCAGCACTTGCTCCTCTTCCTGCTCTTCGTTGGACCTTTCAACTGCTTTGCCAGTTACAGCCGTGCCACCGAGCTCTTCTACAGCCTCAACGAGGGGTTGCCGGCCGGGGTGCTGATCGGCAGCCTGGCCCATGACCTGCGGCTGCCGACGGCAAGTGGGCAGCACCCTGCAGCTCCCCAGCCCCCACTCTCCTTCACACTGGCCTCCCATGGCCTGGGGGGACAGTATGTGCAGCTGGACAACCGCTCTGGGGAGCTGCTCACCTCGGCCATGGAGATCGACCGGGAAGCTCTGTGCATGGAGAGCAGTGGGGCCACTGTCTTTGGGGGAGCAGCTGCTGTCTCCTCTTCCTCACCCTCATCCGAGTCATGCCTGCTGCTGCTGGATGTGCTGGTGCTGCCACAGGAGTACTTCCGCCTGGTGAAGGTAAAAATTGCTATCCGGGATGTTAACGACAATGCGCCCCGCTTTCCTGTGCCCCACATCCACCTCTCGGTGCCTGAGAATGCACCTGTGAACACCCGCCTGGCTATAGAGCACCCTGCCCTTGACCCTGATGTGGGCACCAACGGTGTACAGACCTACCGCCTGCGAGATAACTACGGTGTCTTCACCCTGGATGTGGAGGAGAATGAGAGCGGGGAGAGGACTCCCTACCTGATTGTTATGGGGGCTCTGGATAGGGAGACACGGGAGGAGTATGTCACAGTTATCATTGCTGAGGATGGGGGTACTCCTCCGCTTGTTGGCAGTGCCACCCTCACTGTTGGCATCAGCGACATCAATGACAACTGCCCCCAGTTCAGCGACTCACAGCTCAACATCACCCTTTATGGGAATTCCAGCCTAGGGACACACATGGCTACTGTCCACGCAGTAGACATGGACCTTGGATCCAATGCCCAGATCACCTACTCCTACAGCCAGAAAGTCCCTCAGGCATCCAGAGACTTGTTCCATCTGGACGAAAGCACAGGAGCCATCACGCTCTCCAGTAAAGTTGATGGGGGCACTCCAGCACTCCACAGACTGATCATCCTGGGAAACGGGCCTGGTTGTATCCCTGCCGTGATCACAGTGCTAGTGACCATCATCAAAGTCATGATGAGGCCACCTGAAGTTGTCCCTCGTTTCATAGCTAATGAAGTGGAAGGGGTGGTATACTTAAAGGAACTGGAGCCTATCAACACACCAATAGCATTTTTTACCATCAAAGACCCTGATGAAAAATACAAAGTCAATTGCCATTTGGATGGTGATGGGCCTTTCAGACTTTCACCATACAAGCCATACAACAATGAATACTTGTTAGAGACCACAAAGCCTTTGGACTATGAGACACAGCAGCTGTATGAAATCTCTGTAGTTGCATGGAACTCAGAAGGATTTCATGTCAACAAGGTAATCAAAGTACAGGTTCTGGATGACAATGACAACTCACCAGTTTTCTCTCAACAGCTTATAGAATTATCCATTGAGGAGAACAATGTTCCCAATGCTTTCTTGACCAAACTGTATGCTACCGATGCTGACAGCGGAGAAAGAGGACAAGTGTCCTATTTCTTAGGTCCTGATGCCCCTTCCTATTTTGCTTTAGATAAAACAACAGGAGTTCTTACAGTTTCCACCCAACTGGACAGAGAAGAAAAAGAGAAATACAGATATACTGTCAAAGCAGTAGATTCTGGGTTCCCTCCAAGAGAATCAGTAGCAACTGTCACAATCACTGTATTGGATAAAAATGATAATAGTCCAAGATTTATCAATAAGGATTTCAGCTTTTTTGTGCCAGAAAACTTTCCAGGTTTCGGTGAAATTGGAGTTATAAGTGTCACAGATGCTGATGCAGGGCAAAATGGATGGGTTGCCCTTTCAGTTCTGAATGGAAGTGATATTTTTGTCATAGATACTGGAAAAGGAGTATTGAGAGCTAAAGTCTCCTTGGATAGGGAGCAGCAAAGCTCCTACATTCTGTGGATTGAAGCAGTTGATGGTGGTGATCCTGCCTTGTCTTCTACAGCAAAAATAACTATCCTCCTTCTGGACATAAATGACAACCCTCCTTTGGTCTTGTTTCCTCAGTCTAATATGTCTTATTTGTTGGTCCTTCCTTCTACTCTTCCTGGTTCTCCCATCACTGAGGTCTATGCCGTTGATAAGGACACTGGCATGAACGCAGTCATAGCTTACAGCATCATAGGAAGAAGAGGCCCTCGACCAGAGTCATTTAGAATCGACCCTAAAACTGGTAATATCACATTGGAAGAGTCACTGATGCAAAATGACTATGGCCTCTATCGGCTACTTGTAAAAGTTAGTGATCATGGCTATCCAGAACCTCTCCATTCCACCGTCATGGTAAACCTCTTCGTCAATGACACTGTTAGCAATGAGAGCTACATTGAAAGTTTGTTAAGAAAGGAGCCTGATATCAGTATAGAAGAAAAGCAGCCGCAAGTATCCATAGAGCCTACGCATAAAAAAATTGAATCAGCATCCTGCATGCCTACCTTGGTAGCTCTGTCAATAATAAGCCTGGGTTCAATTGCTTTAGTAACAGGGATGGGCATTTACATCTGTCTAAGAAAAGGGGAAAAACATCACAGAGCTGATGAAAACTTGGAAGTACAGATCCCATTAAATGGAAGAATTAGCCTGCACATGTTGGAGAAGAAGCCAATGGAGATTTCTAACATTTGACTTTTCTTTGTGGATAAATCCAACATCGGAGAAACCTTGGACAACTCTGAAACAACTAGCCGTGGGTTGTATTGACAGAGGTTGCAATGAAGGACTGTTAATTTATAACTTAATAATATTATCATTGTAAATAGCTGTTTACAGTTTTTTAAATTCAAATTCAGTGTACAGCTTTTTTATGAAACCTTAGTAACTAACAGCTAGCACCCTGTCTATAAAAACGTGGACATAATTTGCAGCTTTCATAAATCAGTAAGATCAGTGATCATAAAAGTGGGGAAGGTAAGATGGTTCTTTAAAACTCGTTTTAAAAGTTTTTAACCACAAGAGGGCATCAGATGCTCCTGAGCAGGGAACTGTTTGAGGTACTGTCCATGAGATAAACACAGAGTATATTTTAAATATATTGGTTTTAATATAAATCACACGTTGGCAGACATTTAACCACAACAAAAAGGAAGAAATGTCTGTATGTATAATTAAAAGAATAAAGACATTAAAATGCACTAGTAATAAAAAACCAGAATGTTTATTACCTCACGAGTAAAGCTTATACAGTAGGATAGAAAAGGCATTAACAAGAAGTGCAATTCCTATTGAGCAAGAATGCAAGATATTGTAATGAGAATCTGAACTGCTGTGACATATCATCTCTCATTTGCTCTAGATTTCATCCACATTATCATTTACTCCAGCAATCTGCTGGTCATTTTTATGGAGAAATTATATTTAACATTTCCTACAGCAAATAATGGCAGAACCCCATATTCATCCTCGTAAACATGCCAGATGCAAGGAAGCAAGGGAATGGCTAAATCTTTAGTTGTCACAGAAGTGGTGATGTTTTTTGTACTTTGAGCAATCTGTCAGTAGTATTCCATCAGTTTGGTTGTGTAATAGATTTTTTCATGTGATACTTCTGAATCTGATCTGCCGGATGAAAACAAAAAAATCGCTTCATATTTTAAGGAATTATAGGACTTAGTTTATTCTGACTGTTGCTCCTTTATGGATTGGGTATTTCATGTGAAAGATCTTGTTTCTGAGTTTTGGCAGCCATTCCTGGCTCCTTTTCATTGGCTTTGATTTTGGATTAGATCCAAAATCTGACTGGTGGCATATTTTCTTGATAATTTATTCTTTGCTGTATCCTCTGCAACAAAGCAGCAGGTTTATCAGTGACGTGTCACTTTCGCTTCATTTTCAGAGCTGAGAACTATCTTTTGTATGATGATTACATAAAATTTCTCTGTGTGAACAGGATAAATTAGTGTTATGCTTAAAACTGATTATTTTGATTTCTGGCATCATATGTCTGTAATGTACCAAAAGTGTTTATATGTCTGCAAATTAAAGCTATATATTTTCATAATAACTTATTCTCTGTCTCTCTGCTAGAATTTTAATTGTAAAGCTAAATATTATTTTAGTTGTAAGAAGTGCATGTTTCACAAATGCCTGGGTGTTGTCTGTCTTATCTGATGTGTCATGATTCTTCCCCAAATTAGTACACTTCAAAATCATTAATGAGAGTTTATGCTGCACTTCTTGAAATTATGGGCAAAGACAATTGTATTTCAACTGATGGAAGTGGGGCAGCAGCTAATACCTGTTTTAAAAGTAGGGAATGCCATTTGAGGCAGTTCTTGATTTTTCTCTCTGTGACTGGCACATTACTTCATTTTAAGCCTATTGAAATGTTGGAGCTTCTTAGAGATATTTTTGTTCTGCTTAGCCTAAGTGTTAACATAATGCCCAGATTTTGCCATTCAACCTAAAAGAAATAGCTATTTTTTCAGGCTAGAATATTTTCTGTTTATGCACAATTGGATAGCTGTGTTTCATGAAAAATTAATTCAGCCTGTCAGAGGTTTGTGGTTAATCACCCTTTTTCATCTTTTCATACTATTAAAATATAAAAATGGTTATGTATGCCTAAAATACATTTATCATCAAGAGACATTGTTTATTATCTCTGAAGAAAAATTACATGAATTCTTTGGAAATGGTTTCAGTATTACAGATGCTCTGTATTGCTGCGGTGGGGAGGCCAGATCCTCTGCAGTTTTATCTTCCGTAAGGAGGCAAGGTAACTGAAAGAGAGACAGGATTATTTTCATTGCTCTTCTCTTGTTTGAATTAGCAGTCCAATATCTTTTTAAGAAACAGAAGCAAACCCGGGACTCAAGAAGTACAATAAAACTATAAACCTGATCCCTCAGTGTGTGTTCATGTGACACTGGGCAGATATTTTTATTCAGTTTTGACAAATACATAGTATTGAACCTGTTTGATTAAGCTTACTGAATTTAAATATGCTGTTCTTGTTGATTTTTTTTTGTTTATTTAGTTCAAGCACGTTTTTAATGCATAATAAAATGTAATGGTATGAGCCAGTTAAAGCCAAAGTACAGCTCATGAAGCATTTCACTCACAATTTTCTACACATTTAAAGAAAATTGGTTTGAAATCACATCTTCAGCCATAACAGCACCACTGCTTGTGAAAAAGACTTTACCCTGATAATACTTCATAGAGTAAGAACACATTTTTGCCTTTCTGTGAGTAGCCTTTGAGTAGGTAATGTCACTGAAGATGGCAAAATATGCAGAGCAAGCTGTGGGGTTTTTCTTTAATTCCATATTTTGTAATACTTAAAAAACATACAGCTGATAACAGCAAGTAATGGGCATGATATTTAAGCCTGCAATATTAAACCTAACAGTGATTAAAGAAAAACAGAAAAAAAAAAAACAAAACCAAGCCAGGAATCTTAAATTCATAGAACCAAGGAATTTCTTCCTGAAAAAATGCTTTCTCAGTGGAAAAATGCTTGATACTGACTATATAGCAAACATTTCTGTGATGTTGCTCTTTCCAAAGTATCCCCTACTGAAATATCTTTCATGTGAAAACACATTTTAAATGAGTGCAACTAAAGTAAATTAGACTCAGATATAAAAGGCCTATTTTTTTACCACCTTGTGCAGTGCACTTGCCAAAATATATGCAAATCTTGTCGACGCTAGTAGTTGAGCTGGCACAAAAATAAATGTCTCATTCATTTACAGTATCCATTGAAGAATCTCAGAGCGAGTGGGTGCTCTTTGTTCATTTTTATAAAAAATGAGATTGTCCTAAGCTTTGTATTGCCAAAACCTCCTAAACTTGCCATGCCAACACTTTTTCATTAGAATTAACAAATTAAAATATAAGAGACAAGAAATGGGCAGCAAGCCCTGTGGCAGTGGACAAAGAAAATCAGCTCATTCTTCTCTTTCTGTTTCATTTTATTCTTTTTAAAATAACTCTTTGAAGTTACTGTTTTGATGCAAAATTAACACCTGGCTGAATATCAATAAAGGCTGAGATCTGAAACTGTAGAAGGGGAATTAGAGCACATTGCTTTTTCTTATGTCAAAACTCAGAAAACAATTGTGGCCTTTTAAGTCCATTTTTCAGTACCGAGATTAAAACATGCAACTGTGCCAGAGTCCACTGAGGACAATGTAAAAAGCTCCCACTACCTTAATAGGACATCCAATGAGAGGTACGCTGTTAGAGCAAAACTTGACCTCCCTGAAAGCAATTCCAAACCTCTGTTGACTGGGGTTTCATTGTAAGTTTTCTGCCCCCAACTGCTATTTTGGGAAGATTTCATTAAAATACATAGGAAGAGGATGGGTTTTCCATGACTGCCATTTCACCTCTTGGTTCAAGGCAATGAACTTTTTGGGAGCAGTGGCCAGCATAACAAAAAGTTCGGTGTAAGTGGAGATATACAGTGTCTCTGCTACAAAGAGTGTTTCTTTTCATGATTCAGATATATTATCAGCTATGCACGAAGCTGACTGGCACCTTCCCTGTCCTGTGCTTGTCACTAGCTTCTCGCAGCCATTGTTTTATATGTACATTCATGCAACTTACAGGGAAAACCAAAGCAAAACAACTAATTATTAAATATTAGCCAGCTGAAATGCAAATCTTTGATTTAGACCACTCTCCGTCAGAGCTGTTGTTTGAGGAACTAAGCACATTCATTTTCCTTACCAAAATAATTTGATTTTAAAGGAGATGAGTAGTGAAATTTTAAGTGCAAATAATGATATTCAGCAGCCTCACTTCCTATAGAGTATAGGGTCCTGAATTTTTATATGCATAGTAGTTGCCCAGAGAGGTAAAAATTGCAGGAGTTAGTTTTATGCTTTATATTAATAGTGTGGGAAATGTTCTGAGGAAAATATTTGAAAGCTTCTAACTTACAGGTTCCTAACATTGCTCAGAGTTATGAAATTTCAAATGACTGGCAACATGTCATAATTTACAGTTTTCTGTGTTAAAGCATGTGCAAAAGTACCTGTGCAGGCAGTGCTGCTATTTCCTTTTCAGTCTCTGTACCAGACTGAACCAACAGATAAGAAGATAAAACTTCTGTCTGCGTTCTGAGATGGAGGGATTCAAAGATTTTGGCTCACAAACAAATGTAAAGTGAACCAGCTCTGGGTTTCTCTTTATGCATGAGAAAAATAGTTTCATTCTTATCACCACAGATTGATAGGCTGCATACTCTTTATTCAAATGTTTCAGTGATTTTTGTTATATTTTCATTCCAGTTTCATCAGGGAATAAATTTTAAAGGCCAAATTTCAACTCCTAAATATTTCTGATGACAGAGTACTTTGAACAGGTGCTAAGAAAACAACATTCTGAGTGAAGAAATATTGAATCATTTATGATGCATTCAGTCTTTCATTCCACTGCTTGTGAAAACAAATACATACTTAAGTGTTCAAGTTGCAGATTTTCATGTTGCTAGCTAATGCTGCTGGTAAGTAGTAAGCTTTTAACTGAAATACATTTTATGGGATCATTTAAACTGTGTTCAAATTGAGAGACTTGCATTTTAAGCATCAAGTTGGCTATTGCTCTACTCCCAGCAGCCCTAGCAATGTCAGTCCAATCTTCTGTCCTGTTTTGTCATATTTTCCATCTTCAAAGATTTGGTTAAATATTCATCTTCAGAGAAAGTCAATGAGGTGAGAAGTCCTACCTCTTTATGCAGAACAGGAGTGACAGCTTGATTCCTCTGCCTATGTGTCAACATCTAGCGCTAGGCTGAGATGCCTTAAGGTATTCCACCTGTCCTCCAGCTGTGAGTCTGGAAGAGTGCAGGCCTTCCATCAATGAGCTATCATATCTGCCAGCCCAGTGTGGATGCTTTGGATATTTTAGGAGGGATTCAGTAAACACCCGTGTGTGTTCAAGTGAGTCTTTGATATGATTCAGCTCCATATTTAGACATCTATGTTGAAATGACTACAGACAGGTATAGACCAGTGACCTAGGAGTCTAAGCTTCCATTGTAGTCTGCTAGTTTCATCAACATGGTTAATAAAACTAGAGAATGCTTCAGCTTGCTCTGCAGTAGGCATTCAGAGCAAGGTTTTGCTGCTCTGAAAATTTGCATTGAGTGCTATCTAGAATGCCTTTGAGGATCTCAAACTTCTGCACAGGGTTCTCAGGAAGACTTGTGCCTTTCTAGAGTAGTAGCTAGGTGCCAAGAGTGCAAAGCAGCATCTAAAATGGCTTGGGAAAACTACATAAAGGCATGCATATCCTACTGATTATGACATGTCAAGTGTATCAACCTCTCAGCTCCACTGAGTAGAGGTTGACAGACTATAATGGGAACATCAAACATAGATCATGCAGAAACATCTGATCCTGGGCATCAGAGCCAAAAAAAGACCTGCAAGTCTAAAATGTAACACCTATCATACCTAACTGATAAGCTCTGAAGCCTAAATCCCATCTTGTTTTAGTGATTTAGTGGAGCCATCTGTGCCCTCTGCTGGGAGCAGAGAGATAAAGAATCTCTTTTTTTGCAGGCAGTTTGGGTCACTGGGGTTGTTTACTTCTCTCCATTAAGTTTAGAGCTAAGTCAACGTAACTGAGATTTCAGTTTGTGTTTCAGTCAAAGAAGAAAATTTAGGCCATGCAGTGAGCTACAGATCACAGTGCTAGGCACTCCCACATGCATTATAATGTGTGGAGTAAAACTGGTGACATAAGACGGCATCAGAACAGGTAGTGTGCTGGGGAGGAAGGCACTTGTAGTCAGTGCAGGTGTCTAGAGCTCATATGACTTTAAACCTGTCTTTCAAACACTTTTTCATAGGCTAGAAGGCTCCATCCATATAGGGTTCACTGTCCAAAGATTATCATGGCCTTATCCTTTTAAAATTTTCTTTATTTCTTCTTATTTCTTTCTATTTTTTTTTCTTACTGAAGTATTACAATAAAAGCAGATGTACCTTTGATTTACATGGTGGCAGAACACTCACTGAGGACATGAGAAAATTTCATTTTTCAGAGAGTGTTCTCAGTTGTGCATTTGGAGGGAGTGCTAAAGGCATCTTTTAGTAAGGCCACTTTCCAGCCTACTTTTGGCAACTGAGCTATTGTGTTTAACACAAAGACTCACATGTCAAAATCTTCCAAGGCTGAGGAGATACAATTGTGCATGCCTACTAGAGGAGCAATCGAAGAAATGAGAGATACTTGACCTTGAAATGGTGCTCCAAACACTTTTAAAACTTTTCTTTAAACAATCAGTGGGGATTGAGAGGGGAGAAGACTGAGGAAAGCACAGTCCTGTGCTCTTCCCTCCATGATGAGCAGCTTCTGGTATTTAAAAAAAAAAAAGAAAAAAGGAAGAAATTTGAAACTCTGAAACAGATACCTCATAGATCTTTTTCAAAGGTATTAGTCTCCTCTGAACTCAGAATAATTTCAATCCTATCCTCTTTATTTGTGTTGTAATCCCATAAAAATGGCAATCTCAAACCAGTTATGTGATAGAAGTTGATCTTCTCTGCCCAAGGCTCTTTTTTTCTGAAGAATGTAGTTATAAAGGGTCTGGCTGACAACCAGAGTACAAAGCACAACTGCTTCTCAGGATGTGTTTTACTTCAGGATGGACTGAAGTAGAAAAGAGCAGGGGAAAACTGGAATAAATAAATGCAGTCAAAATGAAAGGGGCCTTTGCAAAGATTGCATGTGGGAAACAAAAAGAAGTGGTAAGAAACAATATAAAGAATTGCTCTGGATCTACTGGATTTACTGTGTATTATCAACAGTGTTAATAGTCCTCTTTCAGGAATATCTCATCCCTTTCCTTCACCTGAAAGAATGAGAGCTTGTTGCAGAGCATTGGGATTTCCTGACACAAAGCACAAATACAAAATACATTCAAAACTGATTCTCATTTGTCAGCAGGTCAAAGTTGTACAGAGAAATAAAGGCTTTGAGTAGAATGCCTTTTAAGTGTCTGTTTCATTACAGTAACAGCATTCTCTTCTCTTGATGATTTTGTGTAGTGTTATTACATTGGGTGCATTCATTTTTGCTAACTCAGGACAGAAAGAAACATTTGCATCTTCTCAGTCAAAATAAAAGCTGATACTGGGGCATAATGTTTCCACTGAATGATGTTAATGAAATGAGATTGTTTTTGTGACAACACACAAATAGCAGACATGCTTCTGTGCTCACTTTCCTAAAATGTATAATAATAAGATAATCATCTTTATAAATAAACATTTCATTACAGTAGGAGGAAGAGGTTTCTGATATACCACAGTGTTAGCACTGTTTAGATCCTGTGTCTGTTTTCTATTGAAATATATTCAAATAGGTGCTTTACATATCTATCCAGAAGTCATCTACATCTTTTAAGGGTATATTTTTTTTTCTTTTTTAATAAATCTCAAGAGAAAAGCAAAGGCCAGACAGCTGTATTGGTGTTCTCTATTTATTTCTGTTTGCTAAGCTAAGTTTAGCTGAATTGAAAACATAAGAATGCTCATCTTTAACTGGCTTCTCTTTGAAATGAATTTAATTTTCAGAAACGTCATATGTGAATATTTGTAAAAGCAATAAAGGAAGCAAGCATGCAGGGAATATAAATGTTTTGGGGTATAATTCCATCTTGAAAGTTCCACATAATGTAAGTAATGTGTTGAGCTGCTTAAGGATGTTTTTCAGTTTGCTCAGATACAAGGAAAACAATTGAGTACTTTCAGCTGTTTGTACTTAGGACACCTCCTCAGAGTCTTTGCTGCAGTCTTTTTAGGAGATGAGCAGCCTCATCTCTCACTAGTGTAAATCCAGTTTAAAAGTTTTAAAGAAACTAAGAAAAAAATCAAACTAGCTAACATTGTCCATCCCCTCTACAACTGCTCCAACATCAAAAACGAGATGTTAAAGGGTCAGAATATTTTTATTGATTGTAAATGACATTTTCTATTACCTTTGATATTAAACCTGAATCTTTCAACATCTATCCAACAGCAATTTTATTTGACAGAATGCATTGGACAAATATCTTAATCAATAACATCTTTATCCCTTACAAAAAGTTGGAGCAAAATCACTGAGATGTTGTTTTGCACAGATTTAGCTTCTGAAATAAAAAGTTACATTATTAAAAAGCAATACTGTTTTGCCTATTATTATCAGTTACGTTACAGCACCATAAGGGCATTAAAGAGCACTCAAAGATTTTTCTCTTAATGTTTTTCACAGTCTTTGCTAGTTTATAGTGTTTTTTCAAATACCTTTTTAAATTTTGCCTTGAAATTTAGTAAAATCTAAAACTTAAGATTTAGCAACATCCAGAAATACCAAGTCATGAGTGATTGCCAGCTAAGATTCATGCAACCTAAACTTCAGACATTTGTATAAGCAAGTTAGGACTACACACACCTAAGATTGCTTCTCTAGTCAAGGCAACCCTAGAAGCTGCTTATTAGGAATGTAGATGGATTATGACAGTGCTGGCTGCTCTCAATTCACTCTAGAAGGACATTAGATCAGAGCCCTCACAAAGGTACCTTAGTTAAATATCTCTAAATAAAGTGAATTTAGACTATGTACTAGAACAAGAGAAAGCCAAGTATTGTATTTCCCTTTCTCAGTTACAGTGGATGGGAAACACTCCTAAAGTGTTGTGGTGTATAAAACCTCTATACAAATTGAGACAACTTCCTTTTCTTTTCCGAATATGGAAGTTTGTGCATATGTGCTTGTTTTTTACTTTAATCTTTGTAAGTGTGGAAGCAAATTTCTTTGAAGTGATGGAGACAGGTGCATTTGGCAGAACTGACACATATTGTGCTGTGTCACTTGCTGTTTGTAAAAATGAAAACCCACTAATCTTAAAAAGGAATGAAATATAGCAGCCATAGAGGCAATAAAAGGAGTTTCGTTCCTACTCTGTCTTCCCAAGTCTGGCAGTGATAGATTGCAGTATGCTGAGTATGCAGTTCTTCAATGGAAGTTGTATGTGTGATAAGAAATGCTATGTGGGAATGACAACACCAGTACATGATAATATGCAGCAGGAGAGTGAAAAAATTCCTTCTAGCCTAATAAAAACGTACAGATTCCTGGTAAGATTTTGAACTATTGTACAGGTCAAATAGTTAGAGTAAAACAGCTTATAGCATCATTACCTCTTCAGCAAATATCAGAAAGTCATAGGCAAAATTAGGTGAGCCCTTTTACTTTGAAGGAAAACACTATTTAGAAATAATATACTTGAATTCAGGGTACTTCTGAATTGACTGTTCTACAAGATGACCTGTGTGAAAAAAACAATCTGAAACATGAAATCACACTTCACAAGACATGCCATTTTTACGAACTATTTTCAGGCAATCATTGACAGTATGGTACTGTAAAATTGAAAGATTTTACACAATATTGTGGGGTTTTGGTCACTTCCTATCAATTTTAAGGAACTAAAAAAATAAAAAGACTAGCATAGTCTTGCATTCAATTCTGGAGCCCTCAGCAAAAAAAGGATGTGGACATACTGGATCGTGTCCAGAGGCAGGCCACCAAAATGATCAGGGGAATGGAGCATCTCTCATATGAAGACAGGCTGAGGGAGTTGGGGCTGTTCAGCCTGGA